>VCCN01000986.1:12331415-12365922 GCA_006491835.1 Architeuthis dux
TTTCCACTTTTCTCCATTGTCCTGAAATCAATATGACAACACGTTGCTTAGGATTCTGATAAAGGCTTTCATATATACATAGTCCTGCCTTAGGTCAACAAGTGTAATTTCAGTGCAGAATATCTTTCTACATCCGCTTTTTAACCATTCTTAACCCCCTTGGTTAAAATTCTGATAGTGACACTTGTTCCTTTTGTTTTCTCAAATTTCAAACAAAAGTACATATTTCGATAACCAACTTATGTACCCATCAAATTCATGCTTATATAATTTGTCATACAACGTTCAATGTAACACTTATGTACTTGTAAAATCTAGTGCATTTCTCAACAAAAGTATTCTCCTTAGGAATTTTCAAATATCTCTTTTTAATATTAATCTCATTAACCCCTGGCCATCCCAGAGTATCACATTATTATTTATTGTAAGCTGGAAATGTAGGTCTTTTTGTCTTTCCCCAAATTGTAATCATTATCACCAATGCAGTGTTTGATGTACAATAATAATTTGGTGTGCTGCATTCGTTTTTGATATTGCTTGTTAAAATAGGAATAAGTGTTGAATACATAAAACGTCTATTACATTAATTAGCATATTAGCTATTTGACACTTATTTTTGTAAACCAGTTTTGTTTGTTATTAATATGAATTTTCATAGGTAGTGTTTAATATAGTGCACAATTGTTTTTATTTATCTCTGTCAACAAAGTTACAAAGACGTATATGTTTTTGCTTGCATCAGTTTGTTGGTTCGCATTTTTTCCTGTCCGCAAGATATCTCCAAAGGTTCTTAATGAATTTCATTTTGGAGCGGATCCATGTACAGTCACCTCCCTTGTGTTGTATGGTTCATATCTTTTCATGTCCACAGGATATCTCCAAAAGTTCTCAATCAATTTCATACTGATTTTCTGGAAGTGTGGACAATAGGCGTGGGAAGAACTGATTACCTTTTGGAGCAGATCCATTCAAAATTTCCCTCCTCTACATCGCAATCCAGGGCTTTTTGTTACATTGATTTCTTTTTCAGCTTCTTCATATATAAATCAAAGAGTATATGCAAAAGTTGAAATTTAAACAGTTAACTGATCTATCCACTAAGTGATTTCAATGATGTTTAAGGTTACTGACATTGGCATTGACAGAGGTATGCGCTCTCTTAGTGCTTTCTAGTTAATAAGTTTTCTCTTATCTTAGGAAAGAACTGTTTTATGCTGCATAAGCTTAAAAAATATGTGTTTATGCATTTTTTACTTGTAACATAAAAATGAAATAACATTAACATTGGAGTAATTAAACAAGAGAAAAATATTCTTGAGTACCAATGAAATATTATGTTGCAATTACTCTAATAGTCATTATTGATTTGATGACACATTTTAAAGAATGTAAAGTGGAGGAACTGTTTATCATAACATATTTGATGACTTTTTATATACAGCCTGTCTTGATTTTATGCTGGTTTGATATATACCGATTTACAATAACGCTAGTTTGAAATTTGCCCAAATTTGTCCTTTTTGTATAATTCAGGTAGTATTTTATTAATTAAGTTAAGTTTATTTTATATACTAGCATAGTACCCATAAAAAATGATGAGATTTTTTATGCTATCTATGGATAAATTATATTATTTTTTTATTAGTATAAATGTACCATAATTCTCCATGTATAATCCGCACTTTTTCCCGAAAAATTTTAAGCTAAAAAATCCGGGTGCATATTATCTATAGAAATACAATTGCCGGACATTTTTCCAGTGCTGTTCATTGGGTGAAGAAGGTTCGAGAGCAATCACTCTTTGGTTCTGAGGATATTTTTCATGACATTTTCTCAACATCGAGTGGCTGTAGCAAGGAGGTCATCCAGGGATAATAGTCACCTGTTTTTTGTGGTTTGTCTTGAGATGCTTAATGATCTTTGGATCACGATGATAGCGGAACGCATCCAACACTAGCAAACTGTTGTCTTTCTTAATCAAACCTCCAGCACATTTCCCCCCAGACACTATCAACCCAGTCTTTCATCAATCTATCGTCCATCCAGCCTTTTTCCTGGACACGCACTTGCATGTTAAGGCCTATGGTGCCTACCGATATTTAATCTGAAAATAAGAAATTATTTACATGAACAGTTAAATTTATATCTTTTTGTATGAATGTATTTATTGCAAAAAAAAATCACAAATTGAGTTTCTAGTTGACAAGAAAATGAAAATGCAAATTAATCATTTTTTAGACTTCCATACTTTTTTAAATGGAGGTGTGCAACACTAACTAAAAATAGTGTTTTCTGCATGAAATATGTAATACTGTATTTCCCTGGCTGACATTTTTTTTTTTCCTGAAAAATATTTGATGATAGATCCAAAATGTGATAATTAGCTGTGACAAAAAGAACAATGACACTGTAGATTTGTCAACTTGTACTTGCTAGTACGGTAAGATATTTAATCTTCAAATATTTTCTGAAAAATACCTATCTAATTATACCACTTTTAGTATCTTATCAGCCAGGCGATACAGTAATTAGTGAAATTTAGTTTTAGTTTTTATATATATCTCATATATGAAATGGAATATGGATTCTGGTGAATCCGACAATATGTGAGTGAAATGACAAAAGTTAGAAGGCTTGTGGTACAGAAGATGTATTTATTCCAACAGTATAATATCACTTTCAAATCACCATATTCTGAAAAAATAATCATCCACTAAACCATAAGTAACTTAATATCAATAGTATAAATACAAATACTAATTATAACCAATCTGGTATATCAATTAAACCAAATAAAATATGAGCAACATTTAAAACAAATTTTAACACCAACAAAACTCAAAAATAAATATCAACATTCACATAAGTTAAAACACACTTAAGTTTAACAGAAACTCAGCAGCCTGTAATATAAAATCACATTCCTCACTTCAGACCCCCTAAAATTTTCGGCCGACACTCCTTTGCCCCACCCCACACACAATCAACAAATTCCAACATAGACATTTCTTTTGATCAACCATACAAAGCTGACTTCCAGCACACAGTGGCTAGTTCCCACCGGCGAAGTGACCCATAAGCTCACCAGCTTCCAACAGTAGCTGGTCTGATATTTTCTACACACTCCAGCCTTATTACATAACTACCCAACCACCCACCCACATTTCCCAAACTACCCATATAACACAAAAGCTTTTCTGTATCAACCATTTCATTTCCTGATGATGTTCTGTTAAGAACGAAACGTTGGAATAAATACATCTTATGTACCACAAGCCTTCCGATTTTTCACTCACATATCTCATATATATAACTTGATATGATTTAGCTTTCAATGTCTTAACTGTTTTAGCATTTCATGATTACCCTCTCCCAGATATATTTTTTGTAAAAAAAAAAAATGAATTGTATCTCAAGTGTTCATGCAAATTTGTAAATACCTCATTTTTTTTGTTTTAAACATATTCAATTGTATCCCCCCCAATTCTTGTCCGCCTGTTTGGTTTGTGTCGTTGAATTGGGAATAAAGCTTGTTTAAATAATCAACCATAATCTATTTTATATGTTCTGCATTGGAATACTGCATGCGTTATCTTTATGGTGTCCCCTGAATGTTCTGTTATACATTTCGCGTCTCAGTTGCTCATTTCTGTTCGATTGGCGTTTACTGTCCACTCTCTGGAACGGACGATTCACTTCGACCTGGGCACTGTGTTCCCATTTCTTCTTCAGGGCGTCCAGCCTCCGTTCAAAGATCTGCTGCAAAGGAGGCACGTGACTTGTCTCCTGCCAGAAACGCGGCCCTTGTTGCGGACGTTCGGCATACAAATGCTGCTTGTCCAATTTATCTGACATGTTCGTATCTTCGTAGTCTTCAAATTCTTCGTAGTCGCCGTCCGACGAAGGTTGCTGATAGTCAGGTGCTGGTTCCATCGTCTGCAAACGCTGGGCTTCCTGCACAGCAAAACGGGCAATGTCTTCCTCTGAGTATTTCTGTTTGAACCAGTCTATTCTTGTACTGGACATGAGATGTAAGAATGTCCCCCAGCGATGCAGAAACATGCTGAAAAACTGTAGACTCAGAGCAATAGCAAAGATAGACAAAAACATAAGAGACAAAGGCTCGTATTTTTTGATGATATAGAACTCCTTTAGTTCGTCTTCCATGGCTTGCAGCTGAAGCGTGACAATCGTCCAGAGGAAATTGATCATAAAGTAAATAAAGACTACGTTGTTCTTGAGCGAGATCAGGTCTTCTTTTATCTTTTGCTTGTGGCTTTGGTCTTCATCCAGCGGGTGAAGGTAACGTTTAAGGATATAATTCCAGAATTCCAATTCTTTATCGGAGAGTTCCTCCACTTTTCCTGATCCTAATGGTTCCATCTTCAGCCAATATGGACGGGAGGGGTCCGGTTCATATCCTGGTTCCCTTGCTTTCGCATTAACCTGGCGAGGTGGCGGTGTTGGTTTTTCTTGCTCTTGTATCGTCTCTTGGTGTGTTGGCGTTTCTTGCGGCTCCTGCGTTTTCCCAATGAAGTTAGTAATTAGCATGTGTATCTCGTGGATAAGTGATGTCAAACCCAAAACATTCCAGATACTTTTTTTCCGTTTCTTCAGTCGTTTCTGTTCCTCCTCTGCTTGTTTTTGATTTTCTTCTTCGGCGGACAGCTTTCGTGGTACTTCCCGGGTACCCCAGGAGACATTGTTCAGATTGCAGAGGTAGTACACTGTGAGCAGTATGAAGGTGGATGGCACAGTGAGGAAGTACAGCAGCCCATAAATAAGGCAGAAGAACTCTTGCGGGTGTAGGATTCCTGCTATGAAGAAGATTACTGATAACCCGGTAAGGAAGACAACATTAGGACTACCAAAGTTCTCTGTCGCGATGCTGATAATTGTACCCACAGTTGCTATCATCATAACAATAGTATAAAGAGCGCTGAAGACTGCTGCAGCTGTAATTTGTATACTGCTATTGAATGTCATGCAAATAGCCAAATAAATTATGACTGGTGCAATGGACAGAAGGTAAGCTGGCCAGATGTCGATCTTGAGTACAGAGTGATAAGAGCCGGTGATCATAAGAATAATTGTTGAAGGGCCGAGAATGGAAGACGCCATTAAGACAAACTGGTAGAGGACGTAGGGACGACTGATGTTATCGTTGATATTGACGGTGTCTCGCCAACTGGCTAAAAGATCCATCATATTAGCCAGGGTGGAAGGTGACCAACGACGACGCTGGTTGAAAAATTCCTGAAATGTCTCTGGGGCAAATGTGAGTGCATCAGCTCCCGCACAGTAATCGATCCGGTGCCCTTGTTGTAACAGTAATGTGCACAACCAACGGTCCTCACCTGAAAGAAAGAAAGAAAACATTGCATTATGAATTTAAACATGTAGAACAGTTTTTTCCTCAATCTTTATTATTATTGGATGAAGTATTGTAACACACCACTTTTATAAAATTTGACTAGTTTTTACCTTCATCCTAATCTTAGTTGTTTTTATACAACTTATTAATTCGGGCCACTGTGTCTATGACAACGAGGGCGTGAGTTCGATACTCACCGAAGGCTTACTCTTTATTTCCAATTGCGCTGTTATTCGTTGCCATAGAAACTGGTCCGAATTAATAAGTTGAAGGTAAAAACTAGTCAAATTTACTAAAAGTGGAGTTTTTTTCCTCTTTGTCTTTTCTCAAAATATGTCATTAATTTGCATAGAAAAGACAATTCGACATTGATGAAATATATTCAAAGCCATTATTAATTTTTGACTTGTATTTCTTTCATCTTAATTCCAGTTGCTTTTCATCGCAATTACTCAGACCGTCGCTCTACAGCTTTGGCAAGAAAACTTACAAGCTAAGCGGTAGTAACCGCTCATAGTTAAACTAACTGAGTAGTTAACTAAAGGTTATGGGTGTCACTAATTCAAGACAGCCTTCCCCACACAAGCTACCCGGTGTCAGGCAGCTTAACGAATGGGTCGCACTAGTACGGGCCCAGTTGGAAAATATCTCCTAAGGAAAAAGAAAGTAAGAAGTCAAAAACCTGAGCCGGAAGGTGGAGACGATATGGGTGTGGGTGTAGACTAGAGTATGGGGTGATACTACCTACATTAACCCAAAATATAGAAATAAAGATATGTCAGTTGAAAAAGACAAGCACTGGAATTCTTAAGAAAGTGAAAACATAAATAAATAATGGTTCTAAATTGTCCAGACATCCGTGGCTCACAAGGTAAATGGAAAAGCTAAACATTAGAGTTTTCTTGGAGATAAATCAAGGTTTAAGAAAATAACAAAGGCGTAAACCACGGAGGAAGTTAGTAAGAGTTTAGAAAAATAACAATTCCCAAGCTCCAAGAAAGTTGGGGAGAGTTTGTAAAAATAGCAAAATGTCGAGCGTTGAGAAGATAGGAATGATTTTGAATATCGGAAATTTTAGGAAAAGATAAGGGTTGACAATTGACCCAGGAAAAGCAAAGTCGGGGATTGGATGAGATTTCTATTGGATTCCAAGATTTATTGCCTTTGTCTGGTTACTTAATATAAGCAGAACATTTTCGCGACTTAAATCAGTCACTGCACAGCCTGACCAGAGAACATTCGTCGAACGACTGCAGTTTGAAGTCGCGAATTTGCCGTACACAAAGACCGACTTAACGCTAGTCCGACCAAAAACGATGTAGCCAGGGGGAAGAGGTTCAGCTCCGTCCATTAAGACGTCTGGGCATAAAGATCATTACTACTCCGTTAGAATAACAACCCGCATTCCTCCAAAGCTACTTCGCAGTGTCTACCAGATTACAATAGAGATGTGCGAACACGCGGATACTGTAATCGGCGAAATAAAATATGGAAGTAACACAATACCGGTTATCTCTCTCTCTCTCTCTCTCTCTCTCTCTCTCTCCCTTCTGGCACGTGTCAATCGACATTGGATCCTGAAAAGATCCAAGGAGGAAGAAGTAAGCACCAAGAAAGACTGCTACGATCTCCCCCTTCGTGTAAACCCTGCCACCCCGATAAAATAGTCATCCAAACAAAAAGATTACACAACGTGGGAAGAAGCAAGCAGTTGGTCTGTCAGCTCCTTTATTGACGTCTGTTGACCACTCCTGCACAGTAGACAGAGGGGAGAAGTCGGGTCAGGGGTGCGGGATGTTACAAGGCCATTAGTAAACAGTGTGGATCAGAAGTAAGGAATAAGCTCTCGGCGAGACTCGAACTCACATCCCTTTTGACTCGGGGAAACCTATCTTACCATGATAGCTATTCCAACTGATTGAACTACGAGAGCTTTACGGATGGCAGAACAAATCTAACCATATAAACTTATTCCTTATTTCTCCCCGATCGCTTGGCGCCGCCATATTTGATGTCATTGTTTTGTGTACGTAAACTAGTAGTATTAGTTGTAATATTATATGGAATTTGTATTTGATGAAGCATTGTCAATCATTATTGATTTGTTTTACTAGTGTTTCTGAGAAATGAGTCCATGAATAAATTATCTTTACCCTGTTCGAACTGGATGTAATGACGAGCCTCCGTTGGTTTAGTGGTGTACATTTTCAGTACGTTATCGTCCATCAGGGCCGAACCTCGAAACAAACTGAAACATCCAGGACAACAAAGGACACAACCAAACACATGTTCAGCGGCTTTTTGTAGCCAGTGACCAACTGCATATTCGAACTGCTGATACCAAACCATAGGCCCTGTTGAACAAGAACAAAGAGGGGAAACAAACCATATATTAAATGTTTATACTTCAAATAACTTTTACGATCTTTTAAATGTCTGTACATCAGATAACTTTGTACGATCTTATACATCAAACAACTTAATCACATACCAAGGCGGATCCAAGGAGTCTTCCAGGGTCTGCTGGAAGACCCTTAGACTTTTTCTTATTTTATTTACACTGTTTTCTGAGCGTCTTCCGAGTTTTAAATTTTTTCGTCTCAAAGAACATTTTTTCCCGAAAACTTTTATTTATATTAATTTCAGTAGCTGATATGCCCTGAAACGCAATTTCAGCCAATCTTGGATACATAATTTTCAAAATTTTCTGGGGGAGCAAGACCCCAGACCCTACAAAAAGCCCCCCCCCCGATTTTTGTGGGAAGACGGTTAGTTCAACAGGATGGATCCTGCATACTGTATTTACTCGTGTATAATGCGAGAGAAACTCGGCGAATCTGCGTCATGTTGTCGAGAGAGAAATAGGTTTGTGATTTTTAGTATTTTTCAAAACTCTTTCACAGATTCTTTCTCGCATTATACACGAGTAACTACGGCAATTTCAAAGTTATTAAATTAGGTACTAAACAGGTTTTTGAAGACTATCAGAATTGAATAAGATTTGAAATTAAATCTGATTTAGGAATGTAACAGCTTTCCTTGTCGGAAAAGTTTTAAATATACTAGTTAGCTGCAGTGGAAGTGAAACACAGGTTCCGCCCACTTTTCAGAACTTTAACCAATCGTATTTACGTATACCAATATTCGAACCGGTATCCTCATTTTTAAAAAAGATCATTCAATGCTTCGGGTAGTAGACTCTCCACTTTACCGTAGGTATATATCGCATCTATTAACCTTAAAGTAGTTTTGAACGGAACTCATCATTTCATTCATATTCTTTTTATTTTTGTTGTCACATCTAACGCCTTTCTTAGCGACTGAACTCACAACCATGTGTCTAAAGATCATTCATATGGAGCTGCGCCGGTTTTTTCCCCACGAAATCGTCTTGCCTTGTTGACTCAGATACGAGCGATTTTTTAAAAACTACCCAGACAAGGGATTGAACTCCCGGGTTCAAAGCGAACCATCAGTGAAAACCAATAGTTTTATCCTAGAGGACAAACCAACATTTTGGCACTTATTCTGCATAAAATCACGGCCGGATTAGCCTTTACGCAAACTACGCCACGGCGTAGGGCCCAAGACATTGAGGGTGGGAGGCACAAATAAATCAACAATGGCTCAGAAACGGTTGAATGCTTTAGTTTTGATGTCAATTGAAAATTATGTTGGCTCCTCAATGATTTTTGAAACCACCATGGAACAGTTTTCTCACAGTCCCCAACAGTCTTCATTTTAAATATTTGTACATTATGAGTGGCGTAGGACCCATTGTGGTTTTAAAATACATGTTTTTAAAAAAAATAGTGACTCCTATATGGTGTTTATTCTCATACTTGGTTTGTTTGTGAGATTATGTGATAGTACCATATATACAGCTTCTTTCAGCTTACGCACTTTTGAGATTTTCTCACAATAATACTTAATTTGATGGTCTCGCCTCAGATTATGGTTTTGCCACAATCCTTAAGCCTTTACAGAGCGACTGGTTTCCTCCTTATATTAATTACTACAATTTATACATATTAACCTACGCGATCAACTGTGTTTCAATTCCTATCCGAATGTTAAATCTGGTACTACAGACTGACAGATAGTAACAGACTGACCTCCTCCAATGGGATGGATGCGTCCACAGACGGCGCCGACCTTTCGGTTCTTCTTCATTCTGTCGATCAGTAGTTTCACTGAATCTGGTTTGAAGTCGACGTCTCCATCAAGAGTCAAAATGAATGTATTTTCAGCCTGTTTTAAAAAAAACAAAACAACCAGGGTAAGTTATTATATAATTACTTGAATGAATACAAAATACTGTGTCTGTGTTGGTACGGTGTTATCTCAATGGCAAAAGTTCATAATCTTTTAGCGATGGAAGAGCATTTGCATCATAAAATCCGAGTTTGAAGCTGCACATTATATTTTGCCCAAACTACAAAGAATGATAACTATACACTATATATATTCTTTTCTGTGTGTTGAAAGTACAAATACGCAGGAAAACTGAAAGATATTGCCCGAAAAAAGTTACTGATATAAAAATAACAGGACCCTCTTTCCCTCTAACTGGTCTATGTATTGTATACCATCTTGAAACGGCTGCTAGCCACACTGGATTAAATATGTTCAAATCTTCCTTTATTACAAATTATATAGAAATGTGTGTCTCTACAATTTGGTTAAATTAGAGACTAATCTAAGTTTGCTACTAGGATACAACGTTGGACAGGACGCATAAGCAATGGCTCGCTAAAACCAGCAGATTCTCTCCCTCAATACTCTTATATTCACAATAAAGACTATCGAGCTACTGAGTTTGCATAACATTTATACTGGTGGTGCACATATGGAGATACCTTATTAAAAAATATAAAAGAATGCATATATAGATAAAGGGATGACTCACCATGGAGCAATAGCTAAGTAAATACTTATATAAACAAAGGTTCGTTTTGAGTCAGGGCAGGTAATTCGCAACTCTTAGTTTATGGGAGAGGGCCCCGTCTTCTAGCACTTATCTCTATTCGCTACCAGAACAGGTTATTTGGAAGTCATCGACGCACAACTGCTAAAATCCACAGCACAGCAATCGAACCAGACGGCTTCTAAGACCCTGCTACAACGGCAACAGAAAACAGCTTCCCAAATCTGCGACACAATAGCAAGAAAGCAGACAGCTCCTAAAACCCAAGACTACACGTAGGAGCCAACCATTCAACTAAACGCCCACACTTGCAGGAATCTGGACACACACACACACACACACACCGTTTCGTTAGTCCTCCGACAATCATCGATGTTTCTGGTAACAAACCGGGCTTTTCCGGTCTAGGGTTGTTAGCCCTATTCCAACCCCTTAATCTTGAGGAGTGGTCTTACGGCACCTGGTATTCGCACCCATGGTCACCAATCTAGGTACTGATCAGGCTCGACGTTGCTTAACTTCGGTGATCTTACGAGAACCGGTGTGCCCAACGTGATTTGGCCGCACACACACACACTATCGATTTACCTGTTGATATTGATCCGGTCTCATTCTGCGAAAGAGGGAGGCTAACGGACGTGTCCTTGTTTTGTGTGGTTTATTCAGCTTTTTGCGATTCCGTGTGCCGTCCGTGTAGAGATTTTCTGTACTCTCCATCAAGTTCGCCTCAGTGTCGCAGCCACCCAGCAAACGGTAACCCAGCAGATAATACATGTACATGCACTAAAAATACACAAAAACAAACATTTCATTAAAAAAACACATTAGTATTACTTGTTAATAAGGAATACTATTTTTTATTTATGCAGTAAATATAACCTACTTTTAGCAAAAGGGATGTTGAAAATGGCTTAAACGGCCGTAATATGCATATCCATCAGAAGGCATACACCAATCCGATACACAAGGTGGAACTACGTTCATTAGAATGTTATGAATTTTAAAATTTTAAGTATTTTGAAATTTTTGAATTTTAATATTTTATAACGTCTAGAACACTGAAGCTGAAAGTATTTTTCATTTTCATAGTTTACTGTAATCTACTTATAAATTAAAATTATTGAAGTGTTATAGACCTTTTATACATCTGGCGCAAGGTATAATCTTATTCTGAACTGTGTCATTATTATATACGATATGCATCGGGCTCTTTAAGTGGCTAATATGGGGTAATATGAGACCATAAAAGGATAATGTGATGGTCGTCGAAGACTGGATTTCAATGATAGACTTGATGTCTCTTCTCGGGATTTATGTACGCAGCATATAAATGCTTCATCGCTTCTGCGATTCCTTATATAATTGGAACGGGTGTTCCGGTTTCGTGATACTGTCTCTATATCTCTATGTGCGTACACACACACACACACACACACACATACACGTAAAATACAGCTATTAAAAAACAGTATCCCAACTAAAGTACTATTTTGATCTCTACACAAAAGTCTTACTCTTGAACCCTGCTTTCCCGACGCACACCGATGAAAGACCTTTGGTGCAAACGCACAAACTGGAATAAAATAATTTGTTTTAAACTGGTCTTCTCGTCATTTATGCTTTGGTCCGCTACACCCAGAGCTGGCCCGAGGTACCGGCAACACGGGCAGTCTCCCAGGCACCAAGTGCTATCCGGTGCCTGTCATGTGTCTGAAGCAGTGGGACTTTCCAGATACAAATGGAAAAATGGGAAAATGAACAAAATTAAACAGAATAAAACAGTCAAAATGAGAAAATTCCCTGATTTGAAGTCAGACATTTTAGGAATATCTGACAGTTAAATACTTTCTGTAGTGGTGAAACTAAGAGAAACAATTGGCAAAGGACATTCTCATGACCGAGGATAAGCTCAATCAGTCTTAGCTAGTTTGGTGAGATAGAGTGCTCACAATACTATAATTTACAGGGCGCCGAAGTTCAACTTATCCGGGGCACCAGGAACTCTAGGGCCGACCCTGTCTACATTAGATGACACCAGTGGGATTTGCGATCCGACACAGCGACGCATCATACTGGGTACGTACGCATCATCATTGGAGGAGTAGGAAACGCCGAGGTGGCGCGAATAGTAGCAAGGAACCTAGGTCGTAGGTTTGACAGGAGTTTCCTTCTCTTGGCAGATGTTCGAGCTAGCTATGGGGGAGTGCCGCCCCTTTGTGGCAATATTCCGACAGTATGGCTGACCTTGGTAGTTAAACCACAGGACGTGAACACTCCGTAGGTTATATATACTGTGTCAGTAAGCTACCAAAATATGTATTTGTTGTAATAAACTAGATGGTAATGCTTAGCACGCTACCCCCTCGTCTGCAGGTACCTTCTTTAGCTAAAATATGTATTAACCAGCTGGAGCCAGAGAGTGATATCAAGCATAAGAGCAAATTTTCGTTGCACACTCGGTACATTCATGTTTGTAAAATCTGTGATACAAAATAAACTCACAAAATTGTTACATACCATTGAAGAGTTACTTGACCAAAACATTAATTAATGAATTGCTAGAGTCTTTAACTGTTTCACAGTTATATATGATAACGTTAGTTCTTTAGTCGCCAAGTTATTATAATGTGGAGAAGGTTGTAATGAACTGTTCTCGGCGTTGACTGGATACCATTTTCCATGAACGTAATTGTATCCGATTGACACACTAACAAAAAAACTTCAGGTTACTTGAACTGTAACACCTGTCTTCCATTATGTGTCACTCACAACGACTTCGACTTGACTCACCAAATCGAGCACACTTGACGTCACTCGCCTGCCGATCATTCATACACCCTAGCCTCCAGCCAAACAGTAGTAGTGGCAGATGACATCACGGTAGCAGCGAGAGTTGTCTTCATTCAACTTTTCAATTTGTCTCTTAACATTTTGACACATTCTAGACTTAAGACGGTTTTCCATTATAAAGTAATGAGATAAGAAATTATAAGTGTACACACCTCGTTTACTGCACTTACTTGAAACGAAAGAGAACAACGTATATTTTCACCTTTAGTATTCACAAATGAAAGATTAGAAAGATCATTTTTGTGCCGCACTCCTAATCAACATGAACGATCTGACCGCCATTTTGTATTTATTTAACAGCTTTAGTAAACGTGGAATAGAGGTGGATATTGATTTTGTAAGTATTTTGTAAGCCAGTTTCAAAGAATACATTTACTGGGTAATAACCTACCTGAGACCATCTTTTTCTGTGCCTTATTTTGTTTTTGTTCTTTGCATGAACCACCATTTTGGTGTGTCCCGGCATTATCCACGTCAATTTACACCCGTATGGCGTCGGGGTTTTTGAAGGAGCTGGCAGAAATATTGGTCCTCTTGTTACCGATCTGAAAAGATAAAACACATTTTCCCTTTATTCCTAACCTCTTTTAAGATCAGATAGAATTACACATTAAATCTCCACTCATTGGTGGTTTGGCACAGTGGCTGGAGCAGTAAACCAATGGGAGCTCCATTTTCTGCTCCAATGTTTTTCAAGTCGGTAAGGTCATGAGCTAGTCTAGTTATGATTCGGCCAATCAACGTTCAGCAAATTGAACTTCGGCAAACTGATTTTCGGTAAAATGAACCAGCCCCCCTCTCTACAAGCATCTTCCAACCAACCAGCCATTTTTATGCAGGTCAACGCCTCCTGTCACACTGCTAAATTAGTGATAGATTTTTTGAAGAAGAGAACATTGAAGTCATGAGATGGTATGCACAAAGTCCCGATTTAGATCCCGTCGAGAACTTGTGGAAAATAATAGGAGACAAGGTTAGGGAACGATACGCAAGCTCTGTAACCGATTTATGGGGAAAACTGGGAGATGAATTGGAAAAATAACACCAGATCTGTACAAAAGATGTGTCATGTCCTATGGGCGTCGGTGTACTGAAGTTATCTAGACTAATATTTGAACCACCTGTTTGTTTGTTTGTCCGTGCCTCTTCTCTACGAAAACTACAAGAAATATCGACTTAATATTCTGTATGGATAATCAATAAAAATCGACTTCCCAGATAAGCTAACCTTCAAGGTCATTCGAGCTCAACAGAGATAATTTTTTAGCCAATCTTCGGTTATAAACATGAGGAAATAAATATGTTTTATACCAGGTGTGTCGTCTATCATTCCTCTCACGAATGGAACACATAATTCTTACAATAAAATCAATTCTTAAACAAGTTTTGGTGTTTTGGGGCGTATTTAGCTTTTTTTGGTAATGAAACACTGATATAAGGCGGTTTAGGACGGTGGATGTTTTGGTTTCTCCGTCCCCCTCTCTTTTTTCTACAAAAACTTGACCTAAATCATTGTGAGGGGAAGGAAGCTTCCGTCTGACACTCCTCGTTTTTCATTGACAAAATTCTACGTAATTCTATTCATAGTGAACGGAGGGTTCGCTCAACACATTCTGTTTTCCCATTGACGATAAGTGTTTTGGGGTTGCGAAGAAATAGGCCACGGGAGAGGTGAAAAAGTAGGAGAAGCCGGAAGTCACAAGCAGGGACAGCCCGATAGAACCGAAAAGCCCTTGATTGGAAGCTTGAAGTCGGTGAGAGAAGGATAGGTGACAATAGATAGTCGAGTTGAAAGCTGGGTTACGCTAGGGGACTGTGTTAGATATCATGTGCGAAACTAATGCATATGAATATGTTGTTATCCCTGCATATGAAAGCAGGGCGCCCGAATAAACGAGTAGTTCCGTAACTAACACAAGCGTGTCCGGTTGTTCATTCTTTAACGCGCAGACCGATTTCCAATCCAGTGAAATCTGCCTAGTATATAACAGACTGAGAACTAGCCGCGCTGGGATACAGTTAAGCACGGAGTCCCCTCTCTTTATGTACCATAAAGTGTTGAATAGCTGTGAGAGGAAAAGGTTGCGCTGTGGAAACCACCACGAATACTAAAGCAACTACATGTGGCAACGAAAAAACTGTCTTCCTGTTCTCCTCTAAACGTCTCACCGGCGCGCAATAACATTCTCCCGTGCTTGGTGTCGTCTTTTCGCGGTGTTTGTTATCTGTGTTGTGCTGAGGAAAGCACAACAACTAAACTGACCGTTTCCAGCAAAACGTGGATTATATAATAACGGCTGGTCAGTTTCTGGCGCGAAGACGCATATCTTTCCTCCCGTGAGTGTAACACTCATCTCGTGTGTGTGTGCTTGTTTTCTCTTGCTTAACACTAGAAAGAAATGGTTCTTTGTATCATGAAAGGACTAGTGCGGATAGACATCAATATTCTATTCTCTCCCACTAAAATTTCTCATACCCGAGGACATTCTCAGAAGGTATTTAATTTAACAATCACACAGTTAAACTTCCAAGGGCTAATTTCTTTACACAACGGGTTGTAAATGATTGGAATAATCTTCTGAAACACTCATGCTCGTAGATGCGCCATCGTTCAACACCCTCAAAAATAGTTTAGACAAAATTTGGGAAGACATCTACTATCACACAGCGAATTAATTGAATAACTTGTGTATTGTACGTTTGAGTCCACACCTACAGGCCTCGGCCATTTTGTTGTAAAAATAAATAAATAAATAAATAAAGAAGATGATGATGATGATGATGATGATGATGATGATAATGATGGATTCACCGGTTCTCGTACGATCACCGAAGTTAAGCCATGTCGAGCCTGGTCAGTACCAAGATAAGCGTTTTGGGGAATACCAGGTGCCGTAATCAGCTGGGGATCATGTAGATTGTAGAGAGCCCCCCGTGGCGATCCCGTTAATCAGCCTAGGCGGTCACCGACCTCGATATTACGCTAAATAACGCAAGTCATATACCCCCACCCTCGACTGGCCTGGCTGCGAGCGACAAGAAATGAATGAAAATTAACTCGTTTGTCGTCCGGCCGTCAGAGGTAGGGGGTGGGAGCGGCGGTCGCAACAGCACGTCGTGAATTGACAGATATTTTAAAGTGAAAGCATTCTTTGATAATACATAGATAATACATGAATACAACTATAAGATCAGCATGAAGACAATGCAGTTGTCTAATGGATATATTAGATGAGTAGGGAATAAACGATTTTTTACATCTTGATATGTGCTTTACGGCAGGTGTCCAACCTTTTTTGTACTGCGGACCGGTTTAATATTGACAAGATTCTTGCGGACCGGCCGACGGGGGTGTCAATCACGACCGGAATATAGGTGATAAGTCAACTTATAAGTCATACACTCAATTTCGTTTCTAAAAGGGTTTATCTAACGGATTTAATATTAAGATCCACCTGAACTCCTGAGGGGAAAGCTGAAATTGATAAAGATAAAAAGGTTTCGTTCATTGGATACTGACATGTTTTTGTCTAATTCACTTCACTTTTACAGTTGGTTTGCTCGTAAGTCAAATATATTTCTTGGGGGGGGGGGCAGGAAATGAGGAAAGGGGCAGTTGACTCGTTCCATATCGCCAAATCATATCGTTTACTCGCGGCCCGGTAGCGTATGCTTTGCGGCCTGGTACTGGTCCACGGCCCATTGGTTGGGAACCACAGCTTTTCGAGGTCGACTGAAAAGACGCACTAAAACTTCAATAAACGATAATGAGAAAAAATCCTGAAGATAGAATTCCCTTTTCCCCCAGACCTACCCTTCCCACTACAAAAGCCCCCCGCCCAGCATTATTTACTATATTACTAGTTAATACCCGTGAAAAAAGAACAAGGATATATTTGAATTTCTATGAAACTATTTTCTAAGAAAAAATAATAGCAAATTTGGTTCAGTTGAAGAGTCCATGGTTTCATATGGTGTGAAGGAGGTACTTTTATCAGCAAAGTGTTTACCCCTGAGTGAGAGAGTCAAGTGTTACGGACAGCAAACCAAGAAAATCACACTGTTCATCATATACGTATAGTAACTTAGCATGAATTGGCATCAGACCATCTATACTGGGAGATCCGATGAGAATCGAACCCACTAACAACGGCCAGCAAGATTAACTTTCTAATCATTGCTATACGACCACTGTCCTGATCTGGCTTTTTTCCCATATGATCTACTCGTTAATCCCAGTTTTTTAAAAAAATCACGGGTATATTTGGATTGAATTTTTTTTTGTATAGAAAACAATACTGTATTCGTTTACTGCGAATAGTGCGTAGTTTGAAACAGTGGGCAGGGAGTATTTTTTTTAGCAAAACTTTAACCCCCCACCCACAGCCAGTGGAATAGTCCAGTGTTACGACCCACAAACCAAGTAAACCACACTGTTCAATATTAGGTTAGACCCCCCCCCCCCACACACACACAAAAGAAAGACAAACGAGATGGTTCTACAGTTACGATGTTGATTTATTAACAGCCGGCAGCGCAGTTTCAAATCTGATAACCAGCAACTTAGGTTAATCCGAAAAATATGACATTATGAATGTTACAAACTAAGCCTTCCGGGAGGGCACTTAGCTTCAAAGATAATAAACAAAATAAATGCTGTAGAAGCAATAATAATAATAGTGGAACTCACCTTGCGGCGTCTTCCATACATTCCACCAACTGAATGACGAAAGAATTGGGAACCCATCGATTCATTTTTTCGTCAATCTCCCAGGCATCGTCAAACACAATGTGAACTGAAACCAACAAAGTAAATAAATTCAGTTTTAGCTGATGGATTTCTAGACATTTATTCCTCCGATACTGAGCGAATATAAAACGCTTTAAATGAAAAGATGATAGAAACAAGCGAGGAAGGAAAAGGCAGCCATTAAGGAGGAAGGAAACATGGTATAAGGAAAAATAGTTTAATCGGTGCATGGGCGGATCCAGGGGGTCTTCCAGGTTCTTCTGGAAAACCTTCAGAATTTTTCTGAAAATTTTTATTTATACTGTTTTCTGAGCGTCTTCCGAGTTTTAAATCTTTTCTTCTCAACACATGACAACCATCAAGACACTTAGAATTTTTCCGAACATTTTTATTTATCTTAATTTCAGTAGCTGATATGCACAGAAACGCAATTCCAGCCAATCTTGTATACATAATTTTCAAAATTATCTGGGGGAGCAGGACTCCAGACCCCACTAAAAGTCACCCCCCCCCCAGATTTGGGAAGACGGTTAGCTCAACAGGATGGATCTGCCCCTGCATAATTTATTTACCCGTGTATAGTGCGAGAGAAAATCGGTGAACTTGGGTCGAGTTGTCGAGAGAGAAATAGGTTTGTGCTTTTATTTATCTTAATTTCAGTAGCTGATATGCCTTGAAACGGAATTTTAGCCAATCTTAGATACACAATTTTCAAAATTTCCCATTTTTGGAAGACGGTCAGCTCAACAGACTGAATCCGCCCTTGCGGTAATTCAAATGTTGAAAACGACTTTGAATTAAATCGTTCAAATTTAAAAGGGGAGATAGATTCAAAGTTAAGCTGGTATCATTAGAGGTAGATTAATACGTTTTTGTCCTGTAAATGTATTCTTACATTCCCTATAATATACTGTTGGCATTCAAATAAATAACTATATATTTGTTTTCACAGAGATTTTGTTTATTAGAATCCTGCATTTTTAAATAATCTAAACAATCTAATTTAGTTCAATCGTATTATATAGAATGATAATACTATTACAAAACAAAAAAGGAAAGATTCTATTAAATCATTGTTAATACTTTCATTCTGAATAGATATTTACACAGATTTGGTCAGTCTAGCACAAAACCAAATGAGTCGAAATGAGAGTAGGAAGACTGAGTTGCGTCAATCTCCTAAGTGGAGAAAGCCTGCCTGCTTGCCTCGTAAATCCGAATCCTGGGCTTGAACACCGACCACTGGCGTCGGTAGAAAATCAAAATCAGATCAAAACTTTCATTCTGAACATATCGATTTTGTAAAGTCGGTATTTAAGGATATCCATTTTCTTAAAACACCGTCTTAATCTAAATCTCTTGTGACAACTGACAATTTGATCAAACTTTTCTCTCGGACAGAATTAACTTCTTATGACGCTGCTTATTTTTCTTAAAGTTCGTATTGCCATTAATTAGATCCATTTTGAAACCTTTAGAATTATCTATGTACCTAATCATTATTATATTTATAAAATTCATAACACCCCAGTTCTGAATGCACAAATCTTCAGGACTTCGGTTCTCGCTCTCCAGTGAATGTCGTAAAATCTGATTTATCTGAACATCATTCCATTGCACTTAAAGAGGGGATCTGGACGTTCCCTGATTGTTTGTGGTTCACGTCTTTGTTTTTCTTCTTTTTTTTTTATAGGAAAAGTCCCATTAAAGAAGCGACCTGGTGTGGCGTTCTGTATCAGGAAAGAAAAGATTCCCACGTTAAATTAATGACATTGAGTCAAGTTTTACTTCGTGTGGGCGTGTAAATAAATAACCTACTCAAAAATATATTTATTTCGACTTAGAATCTTTGTTACGGTTTAGTGAAAAAGGGACCTTTATGTAAAGAGTAAAAGTGATTTTACCCAAAGAGTAAAAGTGATTTTAAAAAGTAAACAATCATATGTGAACTTACTTTCAAGATCAAAGTAATCCGGATCCCTAATTTTGAATTTTTCTTGCGCTAACCGACTTGCGCATCGGACGTAGTCGAGTCTAAAGAGAAACAAAAAAATTAATTTAGATGTCCTAACAATTGTCAACAAAAATTCGTTTCATAAGTTCTGTTACTCTGTTAACAAGCTCATCTCGTAGACCATCGATATGAGTTTGATCCTTACTGAGCATAGGCGTACGGGCCAAGAGAGGGAGTGCCCCCCTCCCAATTCGGACAAAACCGTGGAAGATTTCGGGCAAATAAAGCCTTTTGACCCCCTTAACGAAAGACAGACCTGCCAACTATCATGGTTATGTCGTGTGTCACACGATTTTTACTTCGATCTTAAGATCTCACGATTCGGTGTCCATTTCACACGATTTTTAATATTGTTGTTGTAAACATTCAAGAACAAGCATTTCAAACAATTTTAACAACATTTTAGTTCTTCCACACAGTAATGCAGAAGAGGAGAGACTGTTTAGTATTGTCCGCAAAAATAAAACACAGTCACACTTCGGAGGTTGGCAGGTCTGGAGAGAGTTCCCAGAGAGTGTCTCACTATTGTGGCCACGTACCAGATTAAGACAAGCTTAGTAATTATCTATATCACGGTAGAATGTTTGCTAGCTAGTCTCGCAGACAGTTGCTAGTGTAGTAAGCAGTAGTTGATCTCATATACCATGAAGTTATTTTCTTCATAGGTGCCTCGCCAGGGATTAGCCTATACGCAAGCTACGCCACGGCGTAGGGCCCAAGACATTGAGGGAACCCACAAATAAATAGCAATATAGAACTTTATCACTATTCCCTTGGGAAAGAGATCTATCATTAAAAAACAATGACTTAATACATTTAGTACGTGAAAAAAAAGAAAACTTTCTAGGTAAAATACCTCTTTTTTAGTTTAAATCTCATTTTACATTGTCTAATTACCAACTTTTGAAATTAAAAATTTTTTTTTTCTTTTTCTATTACATTTAAAAAATATTTACGTTACTTAAACAATTTCTTATTTATTCAAAATTAGAAATTTGAATTCATTAAATAGTAAGTCTTCATTTTCTGTTCAGATCTCACACAATCTTATTATGGTGGGCCCCAAAACTATGGGTG
The DNA here is from genome assembly GCA_006491835.1 of Architeuthis dux. Lineage (NCBI taxonomy): Eukaryota > Metazoa > Mollusca > Cephalopoda > Oegopsida > Architeuthidae > Architeuthis > Architeuthis dux. Next base: position 12,352,408 of record VCCN01000986.1, read on the forward strand.
GCGTAGGGCCCATTGTGATCTTAATCCGGCCCTGTGCTTCACCTATGAGTTCTTGTGCCCAACTACGTCCATGTTAATCATTAATGGGGATTGATGTGATTGACTCCTGAAAGCACGTTTACGGTTAGATATAGGAGAGTGGTTTGCCCAACTGTTCACCCCCCACTATCTTCTCCGCCAACTCTCATTGCATGCCAGCGACATTTTGTACCAAGATATCTGTCGATGAGACAGAGTGCAGGGATGTGGATTCATGCCTTTCCTAGCGTACTAAGTGAACTCAAGCAGCCTCAGCCGAAATTCGAACTCAGATTGTCGATTCCATTTTCGGTGCTGATAATAGTTACACTACCTCGCACCTTCAATAAATTATACTACCAAGCAGTTTTATATACATACTAGCAGAGATACCCGGCGTTGCCCGGAAAAAAACATGACCTCAAATTAGACAACAATGAGAAAACTATTTCTTAGTTATTCTTACCAACACAACAAATGCAAAACCTGTTATTTACAAAAAGACATAAATGTTTACTTCCAATATGCGTTGTTTACTGAGTGTCGTACATTGATGGCCTTACAGAATTAGTGATCAACGAAATAAAAAAATGTAGTCAAGAATTAATAATAATGGTTTATAATAACCCCCCCCCCGAAACTAATAGTAAAATTACTGTCATGTTTATCTTAGAAAATGACCTGATTTAGCAGTCATGTGTCCGTACGCTCCTCCCTACACCAGGTTGCCTTCACTATGAATAGAAACACGTAGAATTTCTGTCAATGAGAAAACCAAGTGGTCGAGGGAACGTTCCGTTCACTATGAAATGAATTACGTTGAATTTTTGTCAATGAAAAAAGAGGAGGGTTACAGGTAACCCTCCCTTCACTATGCATTGGGTAGAGTTGTTCTGATAGAAGAAAGTGGTAGAGGGAGAAACCGAATCCATAAGCAGTAAAACGGTCTATCAGTGTTTCATTGCCAAAAAAACGATTTCCGACCAAAAACACGAAAACCTGTTTAAGAAATGATTTTTTTGTAAGGAATGTGTGTTCCATTCGTAAGAAGACTGAATGACGAAAATCCTGGTATAAAAATTAATTTTTTCTGATGGTTAGATCCAAAGATTGGCTAGAGAATGACCGCTGGTGACCTTGAGTGACCTCCAAGGTAGCCTATATTGGAAGTCGATATTTACTAATTCCCCATGCGAAATATCAGGTCAATCGGCTTCGTAGTTTTACCGGAGAAGAGGCACGGTCAAACAAACAAACAAACAAACAAACAAACAGATGGCTCAAATATTAGTATAGATCTATTTTTGTCGAACCTGAACAGAGATTTGAGAAGCTGTGTCATTTCGTTCCTCGTTTCGTGCCACATTGTAGCACATACATAAACCATTGGTGTTAGGGTTTCAGGGTTGTAGGTGTCTTCATGGGAAATAGAGTCATCACCCACAAACTGGAGACGATCAAAGTTGATGATCCTGACTTCTTTGTCGTTTCGACGCCGGCGGAAGGTAAGAGAAAGGTCCGGGAAAATTCCATCGAAATGCGGACTGACGAAAAGTCTGAAAGATAAAAAATGAAATAAAGAGTCAGTGTGGAGCCATTCATTCATTCATTCATTTCTTGTCGCTCGCAGCCAGGCCAGTCAGAGGGTACGGACAGGGGCATTTGGCTTCAGTTATTGAGCATAGTGTAAAGATCGGTATTCTCCTAGGAGGATTAACCGGATCGCCAGGGAAGGCTCCCTTCATGATCCCCAGCTTCTTACAGCACCCGGTCACTCATCTAGGCACGGTCCAGGCGCGACGTTGTTTAACTTCGGTGATCGTACGAGAATCGGTAGTAACTAGTGTGGAATGAAAACTGCCTTTGACCACTACCTAAGTACTTATACTGACAGCTAAAAACTAACATTAGGGTGGCAATGTCTGACTGTTATGATATACTATCACGAGAAGGTCATATTCCAGGCCAACACCTATGCGGAAGTGGAAGTGACCCGGTCACCTTATGAAATGCTTGGGTGTCCAAAAAACAAGATGTGGAAACCGGAAATGACACAGCGTAGGCGTTCAAAAACCCCATAAAGCTCAGAGCAGAAGCTCAGAAGAGACAGACAAACTGAGAAGCTCAGAGGACCCAGACCCGAGTAGAAAGGTAGACCGCCTAGGGCTAGGAAGGCACAAGGCCGGGTTCCCTTGTTGGGAACGGTCTCTCGGCACTCTCTCTTCACTCTTCATTCTCCGGCCGACACAATTTAACCTATGAAATAAAATATGTCACATATTTTTACAAACAATTTTCGAGTCTTCTTTCTTTCCTGGACCCAACGGATCTTCACCCCACTATACAATATATATTGATTTGGTGCACGTCATGACCGGCAAGTTTAGCATTTCCTCCCGCAAGTGAGCAACCAACGGCGAGACATCCCATGTCGGCAGAACAGTGTAAAGGGGTATACAACATGACGTCATTGGCGTACTTCTGACTCCACTGTCTTATAAAAATGCATAGAAAAGAAATCACGCCTTTTTCTTTCTTCGCCGATTTTTTTCATTATTTCGATTGCAATTTCGCATAGTTTGTAAGTATAGGGAATCAGTTTATGCTGAATTAGAAATTTTGGTACGTTTTAGTGATTTTATCGATTTTTCATTCGTTTTTTCCCTCTGGAAGTCTCGAGCAGACGAACAATAACGCCAAAAGAATTTTGACAACAAATCAACAATTGTCGATAAAAACCCCGAAACTACTAGCCATATCAATTTTATTAAGCGTGATATTTTCTATGCATTTTTATAAGACAGTGGAGTCGGAAGTACGCCGATGACGTTAGCACTTTGCTCACCGAGACACCACAATGGAGTGGCAAAGAGCAATGGTCATATCTTAAGTTGATGCTTTGCATAATGTGATTCAGGAAGCAGTTTTAGTAGGTACCCAATTAACAGCAAATGACATTTATAATCCTGAAGCGAAAAAAAAAAATCAATATTCTTATTTTCATAAATAATACAAATTAAATTGGACACTTGAAACTTACACCTCTTTAAAAGATTTTATATTTATGGCTTGACTTCAAAGATAACATTATTTAAATATGCCTGCATCGATTTAAATAAAAAATTGTCATCTATGGAAATGCTGCAATTATTTTATCAATTTACTAAATATGTCAAAAACATTTAACACTAATTACGAAAACCTTTAAGATAAAGTGTATACCTAGGTCTTCTTTTTCAATGACGAACTTTTAAGGTTTTTAATCACCGATACCCACAACACTGGTTTATTGCTGGATTTATTAATCACCGCTACCCACAACACTGGTTTATTGCTGGGTTTAGGTTATTCATATTTTCTGACATTTATATGTATCTATGTATCCGGACTTCGCCCAGCACTAACCTTTCATAGTAGAAACTTGAAATTTTGCACACACACACTCCCCTCAATGAGTAGGGAAAACCTTAGTTTTGTTTTTTCGAAGATTCTCCGCACTAAATAGGTTTTTAGAGGGGTGTTCAATATGCAATGTAAGTTTATGCTAAATTGGTCACTAGTTTGTGCCCGCTTGTTTTTCGAAAATTCAGACCCTTTTTAGTGATCACAGCCCAACAAAAGACGAGAAATGTAACTTTTCATTGATCACCCCTGTTTCCAATTTTTTAATTGATCACCCCCAACACAGTATATGGCGTTAGCAAATATTCTCACTTATTGCACACTGAAGATAATTTTTACCGTGTTCTTGAAAGTTATAAGTAGAAGGGACAACTTTCTTCCTCTCTGATAGATATTGCAAAAATATTTTGTTGCCCGTAAACAACCGGTATATATTTGAGAAAACGAAGAAGTTCCGGGATTCAATTTGAATGAATGTTAATAACAAACACTACTATTATAAATATTTCTACAAAAGACTTGATCTAAACCAATAATCTTGAAGTATATTGATGTTCGCTTACACTTCATAAGTTATAGGTGAAAATATGCAGGCAAGATTTGTGTTCAACTTAGAGAGCAATGATCGCTAACATTACTTTTTGTTCGCAAAGTCATTCCCTTTATCTCAAACCTCAATATAAACGACATATCTTTGGGGATTCGAACAGTCGCTATTCGCTGGATGTAGGAGTCTGGACCGCTTGTTATGGCGACCCTCCTAACTGCTTTGCAGAGCGAACGAAACGAATAGGTGCTAATATTCGGCAAAGGGTTTCGGCTCCGTCTCCCCAAAAACATAGGAGACGTAAACGAAATATCTCCCCCATTAAGAAGAACACGTCACATTTACCTTCTACCCCGTCATACTATCTGAGAGAGACGTATAAACGCACACATTGTATTCGATGAATTAAAACAACAGATTTTAGCAATTCAATTCTGGTTGTGATCCAGACGTCTGATCGAAAAAACGGAATCAAATGTAGAATCCAGACCCCAAAACTGATTCGGGTCAGAAACGCAAATCGTCTATAAACGATGACACCGTATATGACGTCATGGGGATTATTTTTTCTTTTGTTTAGTTTTCAGCGACGTTCAGTGTTTTTACCAAAATCTTCACCAGCATTTTTCTTTCATGAATTCTCTTATTTCTTTTTATTTTCGCCATTTTTAACATCGAGTGTGAGTGTGGGTATTTGAAAATTATTCAAAAAGTAGTGAATCATTTTGTTGATAGAAATACTGAAGTATACACATACAAACAATTGAAAGCTATTGGAATCGTCAAAAAAGATTATTGAGTATTTATTTGTTTTGTGTAAAAAAAACAAACAAGAAAAGCTCCGTAGAAAAAAAATAATATTAAAACCTTGACGTAGTACGTGACGTCATATACGGTGTCATCTGAAAATTTGCGCTTCCGACCCGAATCAATTTTGGGGTCTGGATTCAACATTCAATCCGAAAAGAACTTACACAGCATGGGGAGGGGTAGACACATTCCATGTCAATCCCTTTATACACGACAGTGGATATCTGAGGACGAGGCAAGGGTTGAGATACCACAGTACAATACATAGGAGTAGACACTGAATGTTAAAGTCGAAAAATGATACTCACTTTTCTATTTTCGCCATTCTTTCACTTTGAGGGGACCAGATGTGGCTGACTGTTACCAAATATGACAACCACAGAACAACAGCACAAATGATAGGAACAATCAACGCCTCTAGACTGTCTTCAGGGCAGTAAAAATCTCCATGATACCAATTGTTCGGAATGAAGTCAAAACGGCACTGCAAGAGAATCAAGACGATTGTGGCCAAAGGAGCCACAGCCAATGGCGCAGCAAAAGCAGATTTTTGCATGTGCAACTTACAGGCCAGACCAGCCAAGTATGTAACGATGATGCCCGACCCTATCTGAAGATAAAGTAGACTGTAAGATATAAAGTGCTTTTCGACATCCGAATTTTCAGAGTCTTCATCTGCTTTGGAACTGGGTACTGTGAATTCTAGATTGGGTACCAGCATCCGAGAGAATAAGATAGCAAGACCGATCTTGCAGGGTCCAGTAAAAACGGCCGAGGTGTCCCTGACGTCGTGCAGAAGGGCTCGCCAATCTTTGAATCTGACTACGAGATTCCGGAAAAGCTGCCAATCGTTGGAGACGAAATTCTCCCACCAACCGAGCGAGATGAGTAGGATGCTCAGGGGAAGTTCCCAGAAATGAATGTTGCTCTTTACGTGCTCAGTGTAACTGCTGGTGGCGTTGTGCACCACGGAAACGGTGAAGTTGCTCTCGTGAACGAAATCGAAAACGCTGAACACAGGAATGGCGGCCACCTGGCTGAGGAGCGCTAGAATGTTGACAACGGTGATTGTGACGGTTTTCCAGTTCTGAAATATCTGGGTATCCCTCACCAATACTTTCAGGAAGGTGGGGATAACGCCCAGCCCCAGGGTGATGATGACACCCCGAAACATATCGGTACCGGAAAGAATTTTAAATAGAAACAAACATATTCCGAAAGTTTGGGCGCCTTCGATTATCAGAATCTGAAATATAAATTATTTAATATGTATTTAATATATAAGTATTATTGAAAAGTCTTTTGGTGGTACATCATTTTAAAATGCCGTGATTAGCGGATACCTAGTAGACAGAAACAACTACAAATACTCATATATATTTACAATATACATATCTTTATGACACTAGACAAAATAATTCCCGAAAAGCTTTTTTCGTCTGACACTTATCAAAGGAGAACCGTCAGATGTAATCCAGAATTGAAAAGAAAAACAAATGTCGTGACGTGATTTCAAATCTCCTAAACGATACTTTTTTTCAAATCTGGATTACATCTGACAGTGAATTGTTCAAAGAGAATTTTAGCAGTATGTAGATAGTGAGGGAACGCCGCCCCCTCTTAAAAAAGTAAGGGAACGCCGTTCCCACGCGTTCTCACAGCATTACACCACTGAGTTTATTTAAAAGATTTTGAACAGTTGTTTTTAGTGACAATTTCTCATACTTACAATGAACAATGCTTTGAGTGATGGCCATTCTTTTCTGCCAAACAGGACCTTCATGAAGGACATTAACCAATTCCAAGCGATGGGACCACAGAGACAGAGAAGCAACAATGTAGCGCTTTCGTTTGAAGCTTTTGATCCCTTTGAAAAAGAAGGAAAGTAAAAAGAAATTGTCTTGATGATATTGATTGATAGCCAACAAAATCCCCTCATAGGATAACGGTTTTCATTTTCAAGTTCGTCATTACACAAACTCTTAAAGAAGGACAGGGCGATTAGAAATCTAAAAAAACGGCTTTCATGGGCGTCCGCTGCCAGTTTTCCAGGTAGGGGCAAAAATATATATTCCGGGTGGGGGGGGGGAGAAGATATATCCTGATGTTGGTTGTCATGTAACGGATTAGGGTATGGCTGAGCGGTGACTAGTCCTAATCTGTCACTGTTCTTAGTGACCCCTTGATCCCCGGTCTCTATAAGGTCCCAACTTTCAAACATCCTCACCCTCGGTGAGAAGGCCCAATCCAGGGGAGGGCAAATGCCGGATTTGTACATTTACCTTGCCTTTTTAAAAGAAAAATATATGTATCCACAGAAACGTTAAATATGTAATAAATGCTAAAAAAGTACTGATGCACATGAACTAAAAAGGGAACATTACCGCGCCTTCAGAAGTATTCATTTTTTCCGTCTCTTACTATCCGAAGCAGTGATTGACAAACGAGAATTCGTGAAACGTACTAGACTGTTATAATATAATGTTTAGTTTGGTTGATTTTGTGTTCTGATTTGCTGATCTTTCAAGTACTGGTTGTATACTTGTGTGAATTTGTAAACTTGTCTTCGGTGGCACTTCGGTGGTATTCTGTTGTTAGGCTGTATCATTACATTACCGTAGTTGGTTGAATCGAATAATTGTTAATATTGGTTAACACCTCCAGAACCGAAAGCTGTAATTTACTTCAGGACTGATCTCTGATAAGATCTGAAACTGATCTAATCTAATCTAATATCAAATGATCTAAATTTCTTCTTTCTTTTTAAAAAAAATTATCTAACGAGCCTTTTTCTAGTGTGGGGCCCCACGCGGACGTAGGGAAGAGCGCAACAACTGTCTAGTTCCATTGGCCTTGTCTTCGGCAGGCCACAAGTATCATGGAATATCCCTGAACCTACTCCTTTTAGTGAAATGGGGAGGTGCAGCCTGACGAAACGAATGACCAAGCATCGAGATCAGATCTAATGTCCCCCGTATCCGTCTAGCAGCCAGTATATAATTACGACGACCGATTCCATTTACAATAGTGAAATGGTGTGATAGCCCTGAAAACTATTTAAATATGCGTACGGTATTTACTATATGCAACACAAGGTTGCTTACAACCTGTAAAAGCAGTTGTGCTGTGCTGTGGTGATCAGCTTCTATGTCGGACAAACCTTCAACAAACAGAGAGGAAATCAACTTGACAGTGACACAACACAGCAACATAATTGTATTTGTATTTTTGTAAACAGTATGTGTTTGTATAATTTGTATAAATTAAAATTTGATCGATCATGATCGTTTTCTGTCTTGTTTCCAAATGACCTATTTATCGCAGTATAACAGGTGTTTTCAAACAGTGCACCCGTGCAGTAGCTATGTGCGCCCCAAGGCAACCGAGGTGTAAACAAATATACATATATAAAATAGAGTGTAACTGTTAAATATGCAATTCTCCCATCAAAAGTTCACAAATTACACACCCACATTTCAAGATGTAAACAAAAATATTAAATGGGATATTTTGGGCTTTAAATTTACCTCTTTATGAATTTAGGGAAACTTTATTTAAACTTTATTTTAAAATACATTTGGCAATTCACAAATTACACACCCACACTTCAAGATGTAAACAAAAATATTAAATGGGATATTTTGGGCTTTGAATTTATCTCTTTATGAATTTAGGGAAACTTTATTTAAAAATACATTTGGCACTTCTGCGTCTGCCCAAGGCTATTCCTCTGCCTGTCTTTAAAAACCGTCAATCTTTGGATATGGGAGCACAAACAAATTACGATTGAAGAAAGCCTGAGCTCACGAGGAGAAAAGCTCAAATTAATACAAAAACAATCATCCACTGACTACTGAAATGTTTTTGTCTAATTCATTTAATCTTTACAGTTGGTTAGCTGCATTAGTCAAATATATTTCTTAGTAGAAGCGGGGTAAGGAGTTATCACCTCTCATCAAATGGGCTTAATTCTAGTAACGTATACATTTCTTTTATGCGTACATTCGAGTATAGCACGACCCCCTTATTTTGGCATAAAATGTTTCGTGTTATACACGAAGAAATACGGTATGTAGTAATTTAAAAAAAATATTTTTTTATATTTGAACTTTTAAAACGTAGTTTTCTTTACTTTCCATGTGAAGTACGCCCGTGATTTTTTTACTTGATCCTTGGTGCGTCCCAAAGTAAAAAGATTTCCAGAATCACTGCAGTATAGATACATCGAACTGCTGCCAACTTACCCTTCACAGCAGTTTGATGTATCTACGTTACAGTAAGATTATGAAACTAGTGATTTCGTGAAATCCCTGAACATTTCAGTAATTTCATAAAATCCCCAGTTTTACAATCAGTGTTGTTAACCATTACTACAATGGTTAACAAGCTTGTGATGCTGACCATTACTATTGTAATAAGTTCGATCCTCACAGGGTGTCCCATTACATTGGCCTTGTGTCAAACTAAGCTAAACTTAGTAAATATCAAGTATATTCTGCTTTAGTGTGTACAGCGTATATATAGCTTAGCTTGACACAAAGCCACAATAGTGAGGCGCCCATTGAGGATCGAATTCATTACAATAGTAATGGTCAGCGTCACAAGCTTGTTAACCATTACTACACTGGTTGTGAAACTAGGGATTTCATGAAATTACTGTAATGTTCAGGGATTCACGAAATTCCTAGGGATTTCACGAAATCACTACTTTCACAATTACTTTCACTGCCATCTTCAGCCTACATTATCAATGCGTAGATTAATTAATCGACTGCGTCTTACAGCGTTCTATTTGAAACGCAGTTCAGATTTCCATATAGTTCTTGAGAAGACGATACACACTCTAATGCTACAGAACTGAAAGTGCTAGATGGATAGGCAATATTCTCCACTCCAGAACATTACAGTAGTATTTGTTGTGTTTACTTCTAGCCTCTGAATTTCTGGAAACAAATTTGGACGTTTTTTTTGGGTTAAGATTCGTTTCTTTACAAACGCAGTTCTCCTAGAAGAAAATATGTTTTTCTTTCAGTTTTAGGTGCTTTCAATCCATTAGACCATCGAACCATCTGGAAATTGTTAGGTTTTAGAAAAAAGATTTTCTTCAGTTTTTACGATGTGGTTTCTATTTACAATGTAACTATAATGCTATAGTCGGCACTTCTTACCGCCATCTTACCGGAAGTACAGGGAGATACAAATATGAAGATGAAGTAACACCGATAAATAATTGGGAAATAAGAAACCATTGTTTGCAAATTTTTCGTTTTTGAGAAAATAATAAATGAAAGCATGAAATAGAAAAACGCAACAAGAGTGTGTTGATCTTTTTGGTAGAAAAGCTGGATTACTTGAAAGAATTTCAAAGTGCAACCGACACACTGTGTACGTAGAAGCCATGATGGTAATACGGAAATGGTTGTCACTACCTCCGGTAAGATGGCGGAAAGTAAGTGCTGACTACTGCATTATACTTACATTGTAAATAGAACCCATCTTGTAAAACGTGAAAACAATCATTTTTCTAAAAACTAACACATTTCCGGATGATTCTAGGGTCTAATGGATTGAAAGCATCTAAAATTGAAAGAAAAAAGTATTTTCTACTAGGACAATTGCGTTTGTAAAGAAACGAATCTTAACCGTTTTTTGTTTATTAATAAGCTCTAAACATTGGTTGAAAGAACCGTAACAAACTTTCTGAAAACTTTTTTTTCCAGGAACACCCCCCCCCCAGATTATGCAAATTAAGTCACTTCAGCTCATTAAACCACATACAATGATTAAAATAACCTAATAACATTCAACAAGAGAAAGAAGAGTATCTTCTTGTTGATGTCATACAGCAAACGACTTAGCCTATCTTTCTTAACATAATATTCGACATGTTCATTCGTAGATTCACCGAAATAAATCCTGTGATAAATACAGATGTTAAACTTGAGAAAATAGCACGTAACTTATTAACCCTTAATGTTGCAAGTGCCTATATATGATCACCTGATCACCTGCAAATATTGTAGCCACAAAGACAACATAATCCGCACCAATGTGGTCTGCAAGCTTTGCAAAGTAAACTTGTGCTTGAACAAAGACAGAAACTGTTTTGAGGCATACCACACCCTATTAAATTAGCCTGTTTTGGCCCGCACAATAAAATTTAAAGATCTACCCGGAGGTGTTATTTTTTTGTTTTAATTTTTTTATATTTTACATTTTTGGTCACTTTTTGGGCGAGGCACCATATATGATCACTTCGTCAGAGGGGGTTTTCCCCCCATAAACAAAAAGAAATGTAATTATGTCTAGTTTAACATACAAAAAGGCTGTTTTGTCTAAAATATTTTTAGGGGTGATCTATAAAGGGTTAATGTAAATGAAATATAATAATTACAAAGACTTGAAACGTTTTACTAACCTTTTGAGAATTAGAGGCAATGAGTAAAAGCGAGATTTTGCTGGTCGCAGATCCACCCACCAAACAAATAAAAACGAAAATATACAAAAAAACGCGAATTAGTTTGAGAATTTCCTTGAAAATTGCATCGTTATCGGCGAAATGACGCTCGGCGATCTGGAAAATGTCATAGGGGCGCCTGTAACGAGAATATATAAAAGAAAATAAGATATTTGTTAGATTGTAAATTTATTTGATGATAAATGCCCTATAAAATAAAAAGAATAAGATAGTCTGGGGCTTTAAGATCCAGATCTGATAGTCGTAAACAAGGAAGAGAGGATTTTACCAGGTTGTTGATGTGTCTGCGGACCACTGGATGAAAATGAATGAAAACGAAAAATTGGAAATATGCCAGGACCTTACCTGGGAACTGAGAAACGTGCGGAACATGAAAGTTAGGATTGTATCTATTATAATTAGCGAACTTGGAACAGTGCCAAAAACCCTTGAATCAAGATTGGATGAAATGGAAAGATTCAGATTGTCCAGACAATACTGGGATCTGTGGGGCTACTGTGGAAGGTGCTGGACTTTCTGTCACTCAATCTTCAGCGGTAACCACCATACATCTGGTGTAAATATGCAAATGGTTAAAAAGAAGAAGAAGAAGAAGAAGAAGCAGCAGCAGCAGCAGCAACAACAACAACAACAACAATAACAATAATAATAATAATAATAATAATAATAATAATAATAATATCTTACCAGACACATATTTTAAGGAACGGGGCAGATCCAACGTGTCGCTTCTGTGCACACGCTGAGTGGATATTGACCATCTAATATCTGGATACTCTACCCTAGCCCCAAACGAATTTAAGAATAGGCATGACAAGGTGAGGCAATACCTCCACTGGAAGATATGCCAATACTATAACCTACTCCACGCAGAAAAATGGTATGAGCACAAACCACCACCTGTGCTAGAAGGTGCTAATGTTCAATAACTTCTTAAGAAAAACCTTCATTTGCCTTAGGTCTCAGGTGAAAAACTTGGTAAATGATTGCATGAAACAGCAAATCAAGGAAATAATAATAATCATAATAATAATAATAACAACAACAACAACTTACCATTTTTGTCCATTGTCTCTTTCGAATGAGTTCGTACTTTCTGTTTCATCTGTGTACGTCTTCTCGCTGTTCACCCACTGTTCCTCAGCATGGTCATAATCTTGCTCGATTCCTTCTTTCCCTTGATCTATCTTATCAAACATGGACGCGATGTTCTTCTTCTGAAAGTTATCCTCGCGTTTATGGTCCTGGTTGTAACGCAGGTCGTTTTCGGTCATGCGATGTTCTGGTGTTGCACCGAATCCGCTATTGAAATCCCCCTGGGGTGCACCTTTGTTCATGTCATTGTTGTCCATGCGGTGCTGATAACCATTATGGCGGTGGTGACCGTCAGCTGGATTATCTACAGGCATCGCGCTTGGAGTACCGTCTGGAGACAGGTTTGGCTCTGGGGGTGCAGTTTCTGATTGCATCTTTTCTAACCATCGCTTCTCTTCTAGTTCTTTCGCCCGTCTCTGTAAAAGAAACGCGCATTTGTGTTTATTCATTCCTTTTATTGAACAGGTAAAATATCTCCCACTCCTTTAAGGTAATTAATCTTTAATTAAATAAATTAAATACTCCGTTTAAAGGGAAACAAACGGTAAAGAATTACACCCATTTACCAATTTGAATTGCAAGAAATGATAGGAATGCCATTTAATATTGTATTTCGAAAATAAATAAGTTATTTTTCATCGTTGTTGTTTTCCAACCAAATGAACTATACTCCTGGGGAGAGCCGAAGAACGCATCGGCCGAAATGTTATGACAAAAACAATGAAGATGAGGATACTAATCCGAATAACTCTTAAAATTTTAGTGGATTTCGCTGGTCTTTTATTAAGTTGTTTGTAATTGAATTTATCGTATTTCCGAAAACATTTCCTCGACATTTCGAGTTGCGTCTGCTTTTCTACTTCAATTTAAAATCATAGCACAATACCAAGAAAACGACGAAGACGAAACTTTTTTTTCGGTAACTGTTTTAATTTCACAATTCAATTTAAGTTAGGGTAACTAACTTAGACTCGTTTTTCCAGAAACAAATAGGATTTGTAAAGGGTGGTCATAACATTCGGTTTGGAAAATTCGGTAATTTTAAATAACATATAAGACTGAACTTTCTGAGACCAAACTTTTAAAGACCAAATTATCAAATTACTATTTTTAATAAAACTCATTTAGAACATTTTTATTTTAATGTGAAAAAAAAGTATACAAT
>VCCN01000986.1:12366166-12387440 GCA_006491835.1 Architeuthis dux
GTATATGTGTGGACTCTCAGTCCCTTGTACCCCCTTCTATTATGATGGTTTTGCATTAATTCCTACCTTTTTTAATTCCACATTTTTCCATCAATATTTTCGAATCTTCTGAGACCGAATTTTCCGAGACCGAATTTTCCGAGACCGAATTTTCCTAGCACCTTTTAAAGTACCTAGTAATCTAAAATGATTCCCGTACGTTTGAAATCGGTGATCAAACAAAATCCAGTTGAATAAGTGAGTTTCTAGCATCTCTGTAAAATAAACTGACAAACGCATAATAAAAATATGAAGATTCAATCGATTCTGCTGAAAGGAAATAATTACCCTTTGGGCCAATATCATTTCCAGGTTATCTTTATGCCAGCATTTTAAAAATATCTGAAAGACAAAAACCATAGCTTTAAATGATATCGAAAAACAAAATACAGCTAAGAGAAAAGTTGATACCGATTTAAAAAAAAGAATACAAACATCTTTCCGCATTAAACAAAAAATGATATTAATAATTTTAATGTGTTGATTTCTGTTTTAAAAAAGTTGCTCACTAAATTATTTGTCAGTTAAATAGAAATTTTATATCAGACAATCGTGGTATTTAAAAGAAATTCAAAACCTTGGTCGATTTCCAATGAACAGTCTATAATCAGAAGTCTATCAATAGAAATGCTAAAGATTTAACTACAAAGGGAAAAACACAAGTTGCAGTTATAATGTTTATATACGTATGCTTAATATCAATAAACATGCCGAGGCAGAAGCTACCCAACAGCCCCCATTAAAGAGCACGATTTCCGGTACCGAAAACGAGGGCCCGAAAGTGGGAGCTGGGAAGGGTCGCTTTGATCACAGGCAATTGCCCTGAACACACGTGTTTTGTTCCCTTCTTTCTTCCTTTTCTAAACACAACTAAATACGGTTCTAACCAAACGCGTTTAACCAACACAGCTAAAAACAGAAACTAACAAACAACAAAGATATTAATAGCAGTCTAGTTACGATCGCATTTTGGCATACGTTAGATACTAGGATTGGAAATCAGTCAGCACGTTAAAGAATGAACAACCGGACACACTTGTGTTAGTTACAGAACTACTCGTTTATTCGGGCGCACTGCTTTCGTGTGCAGGTATAACAACATATTAATGTGCGTTAGTTTCGCACATGATATCTAACAGCCTAAAGCTTGTTTCTGAATAAAAATTGTTTTAATGTCCCACAACTAACCTTGTTCTTGCCTATGTGGTAATCCGTTACTTTTGCAGTCTGAAGAATTAGCTTGCAAATGGTAATTGGGTCGATAATCTCCGGGGCGCCTTTAAGAATTACATCATATCTAAATTAAACAAGAAAGGAATCGAATCAATTTTTGGTATATAAACAAGACAACAGTTTAACAACGACAGCAGTCCAGTGAGTACTGCTCATTTGATTGTGAACGTTCATCGACAGCACCAAAATGTTCGATTCTGATTGGAGGACGTTTATAATACATTTGATCTGTCATTTATTTTTCAGAAAATATGACCGATTTTGTGATTAGGTATTTTCTTAGAAACATCGAAGACAAATTTAATCAATCTAAAATTAGAAGATAAAACTACTGATGTCATTAATTTGATCTTTAGACCATTGCTTATATTTTTTTAAAATTTTGATCACCAATTTTTATTTCAAATTAATTTGGTTATAAGACCTTGCTCGAGTTGAATCGCTTTCAAGATCATCTTGGTTGATTTTATTTCCATTGGTTCACATAGACGTTGATTAAATACAAAACTGATAAAAGCACTTGTTTAATCAGGAAATAGATAAGATTAATCAGTTTATCAGAAAGCGAGGTCAAGTTATAAAATCATATAACAGCTTAATATTGTTATATTTAACTTTCTCAGTGAAACAAGAATGTCTGTAACTTAAGTAGTTTTTGAAAACAGACAGGATCGAAACAGCAAGTTCCAGTAGCTAATAAAAATTATATATAATAATATAATATAAAAAATAATAAAAACACCAATGTTTCCGTCTAATCAGAAACGCCATTGAAGACCAATTTCCAGAACCCTGTCTTAGCTCTCAAATACAGGATATTCAGTTTGCTTAATCAGTAGTGTCAATGGCCACTGTGGTTAATCAGGGGTGCAGTGCTAACTTTTTGTCGCCGACAGCAGTTTCGTTCTGCGGACGATTCGGAGACAACCTGTTTGACGAATATCAGTTTTGTCGACTGCCGTTTCGTCGAATACTTTTTTTGGTACCATGTAGAGGTTAAAAAACGAAAAAAGAACAGTGAAACTTCTGAAAAATAATTTTATTTTACATCTTAAATAACAACATTGGAAGAACAGGATGATAAAAAACATATTATAAAATAAAATTTTGCGAATGATCAGAGAAATAATAAAGCAGACATCGAGACCCCATTTAAAAAAACGTATTTGACGAAAAGGCAGCAGGCGAAAAGCCAAGTCGGCAAAACTGATGTTCCTCAAACAGATTGTCTCCGACTCGTCCACAGGACAAAATTGCTGACGACGACACGTCGTTCGACGAAACTACCGAGAACCAACTTCTTAGCGGAGCTGACAAAACGCTTGCCATTTCCTATATCCTCCCCTCTCTCTCTATATATATATATATATGAATAGGGAAAGTATCGTATGTTGGAAGCGACAAATATTAACAGGGGAAGAAAGCAACCACTAGAATTGGAAATGCGTTTCGTCTCGTTCATTTATTTTAGCATCTAGTTTGGATGGAAATGACTCCTGTAACAGGTTAACAGAATGTCCTCATACCATTCACACCTTTACCACTCTCACATACACATTGACACTAATGACAAAACTCTACCCCCCCATAATGTGGCAACTCTAATGGTCACTACTCTTACGGCGATTCATCAACACGCCACACGCCTCAACATTATTACAACCATTTTGTGAACTTTCCATTTCCATTCGACCACCATAGAATGGTGACCCCGAGAAATAAGTACACAACAACCTTCACACATCAAACTACTCACAAACAGCCGTACAACCTACTACATATATCTATTCATACTTGATCTAAATGCCTAAATCGGGCTAACAGCCCATTTATTATGAAAGATCTCAACAAGTCTACGAGTAATATTTGATGAAAATAGTACGACTATTTCTTTGATGGTTAGTTTATCTTTTGTACAAAATTACTTGTATAAACAAATCAACAAATTCTGAACCTGCATGTAAGAATTAAATATTTACCTCAAAATGAAATCATCGAATTTGATTCTAATTGGATGCCCGTCTCGGCGAAGTTGGGCGATTTCCAGACATCCATTGCAAACGAGTTGCCGTTGAACCAAACAATTGTTCAACTGATCTGGGCGTTGCAAAAGGTTAGGTTTGATACATCTGTAAATAAGATTCGTTTGAACAAGATCAGAGACAATAAGGATTGATGAGCAAATGCAAAAAATAATTATAAAGTAAATGTATTTATCTTAGACAACAAGAATAGATTATTAGTTGTAATTATCTCATAAACATTTTATATGTTCGTACTTTATTTATCCCCAAAACATGCATAAAAGTTGAGGTCTGCGTGAGAGCTTAAATGCGGAATACTCTAAACTTTTACTTTCATATTTGAAAATTGACAATCTGTGTACAGGAGAGTCTTTGTTCAAAGCAAAGATGATATTTATTAAGCTTAGTACTACACAAGGCCAAATGGGGCGAAATTGGGATCGGGGGATTGTGTAACCAAATGAGGGAAGTTTGCCAGCCCTAAAAATCAGCATTCGAAATCCTGGCTTTTACTTGTGCTCGAATACCGACCTCTGGTACCATTGGGTAATATGATACTATCCACAGACAGGCAAATATAATCTTTAACCTCACTTACCTGACAAACATTGGCTGGGCTTGCGAAAGTTTTGTCATCAGATCTGCCAAGGATCTCTTCAAAAAGAAAAAAATGTTTATATTTAATTACAGATGTTTATTAAGCTTTTTCAATACCATTTGATAAATAGATTTCTTCAAATATGTTATGTATCAGTTTGGGGTAAAACACTTTTGTCTACACCACTTTAGCAAATATCAGTTTTGTCTAAATCACTTTGGTTTAAAATCATTTTGGTCTAAAATCACTTGTATCCCCACAATATCTCCAAAGGCGATGTAGACGAAAGTACCGTAACCCATCAATTTAGATATTTTTTCGAGGAGACTTAGATCCAATTATAGAGGAAACAATTTAATACTAGACAGTAATTTAATCTTGTGCATATGATCTCAGAATGAGTTGTATAAACTACAATTTAGTATAATTAATAAAATAAATATAAATAAATATAAATAATCATGTTTCAAGTTTCAGCAGTATCAGTAGGGTATTTAGTATGCTATAGGGTGGAACAGAAACATCTGACACCTTTCAAAGTGTTGTTCGTTTCGTTACAGATTGAGTTCACTGGTGGCTTCTTTATGATCTAACAGCACACTCCTTGAAGTTTAGTCAGCATGGATCGTTGGTTGGTGCAGTAGTTGGTGAAACTCTGTAACAGCTACACAGCCGTCGTTCAGCAAACATTTTAACACACGAATTCCACCTTCTCAGAACACTGTGTTACTGGGGGTAATGATATGCACTGTGAAGTGGTTTCTGATGTAGCTCATTTGGGTTGTTTTCAGTAGCAACAGTTTTGCTTGTTTACAAACCCACTCAGTGAAAGTGAGCCTCATCTGACATCATCCATGACGGAATCTTCATTCACCTTGTCTAAAAATTCATTGCAAAACACTATTCTCACTCTTATCTCCCTCTGTCAATTCTTGGACAAGCTGGATTTTGTGAGGATGGGATTGTAAATCACAATGCAAGATCCGGAGTACGCCCCGAGGACTAATGCTAAATGTCATGGAATGGGGTCGAGCTGATGCTGGGCTTCTCAGGGTGGTGGGCTGAATATGACGTTCTCATGTGAATGGACCAACCGAGGGCGGCCAGGGGGACATGGGTCTCGCGCAGAACCATCTTCATGCCATTTCCTTACCCACAGTAACACGGTGTGTTAAAATGTTTCCTAAACGTCTGCTGTGTAGCTATTACAGAGTTTGTTTTGATGAACGTTTCTACTGCAAAAATGCAAAAAGAACTGCTATATCAACCAACAATCCACGCTGACTAAACTTCAAGCAGTGTACTATTCGATCATTAAGAAGCCACCAGTCAACTCAACCTGTAACGGAAGAAACAACATTTTAAATTGTCAGGTGTTTCTGCTCCACTCAGTACTACTAATAATATGATGGCAACTCAGCTCTCTTCCATTCGTCTGTATCGGTTCGAACGCCGAGCCCGTTACAAGATTCTTCCACGATCTAGCGGGTCGTTGTGTTTCTGGCGTGATAATTGAAGATACTCCCGGTGTCTGCCCGTGGTAATCCTTTTTGAGTCATTCTTCCCTTTTGTCAATAAGATTACTAGTATTTCCTCACTTCCATTTATTAAGTTGCAACAAAGAATAATTTCAAATAATAACTTTATTTTACGTATAATTAGACAGCTTTATACTAAGAATTAGTTTAATTTTATAATTGTACAGCTGCTGCTGTGTATTTGTTACTCAAAGAAAGCAAGCGAAAATAATTAGAACACATCATTTGAAATTCCAATTTATTACAAAGAAAATAAGAATTTTGCTATCGTAACTGATATACACATCAATGTGATCTCGGTTCTTGTTTGTTTCTGCTACTAGATCTTCGATTTGTGGGTCTTTTAGTGAGAGAGCACACCTTAAATCATTCTCAATTTCAAGCCTTCGACTTGATAGATAGAAATGCAGAAAACCCTATCTCTAGACTGGACTTTTATTTGTTACCTAATAGCGTTATACCCCTCATGGACTAACCACCCCACCCCCGATTGGGAACCACTGGTCTAGGCCGTTGGAACGTAATTAAAAAAACAATCGACGCCTGTCGAGTTTTAATTCTTGCTTTTATTCTGTCGCAATTACTGCAGCGATGAAGAAGCCAGATAACAGTTCAGAAAGCGATACAACGATAAACTGATGGAACGAAGATGAATCTGAGGATCTGAAGAGGTCCTTCCCTTAAAGAAGGTGCCGGAGGATAAATAGAGCGTCGAGATGTACATTGATTACGGTGGACAGCACGCCTGATTATATAATACCTTGCGGTCATAAATCAGGAGCCATCTGGTTTTTGAGACAGGATATGTGATCTGCGTCCCGGGCCATTCCCGAGTTAAATTATTTTTGGGTCGAATTAACCTATTTATTCGTGTCTTAAAATCTATATTCCTGAGTAGTATTAATTAAAAGTAAATATCTGGGATTTCAGCTTTGAACTTCTGAGTTATCTCAGTCCTGAATCTGCCCAAAGTGACAGGGATCTCATAGATCAACTGTTAAAGCTATCGGTGCTCGGGATGGGACTCTAGTTTTGATCAGTCTTAACTCATATTGCTTGTTACAGTATCGCCCAAAAATAAGTACACCCCTTCTTACAGTATCGCCCATAAATAAGTACTCCCCTACCACTATTTTATAGAAATGTAATCGTCTTCTAAGCCAAACATAGCAGGATTTTATTATTTCTAGTGGAACAATACACAATCAAAACGGGTATTATCAGGTATTATTTATGACCAAACTCTACAGCATTGAAACTCTGTTGGCAAAAATATGAATATGTTGCCATCCAAAGACGAGTACAACACTATACGAAAAGTATCTTTGGCAACAGAGTTTCAATGCTGTGGAGTTTGGTCATAAATAATACCTGATAATATCCGTTTTCATTTTGTAATGTTCCACTAGGTATAATAGAATCGTGCTATGTTTGCTTTAGAAGACAATTAACTTTCTATTAAAAAATGGTAGGGATGTACTTAGTTATGGGCGATACTGTAAAGACATGTTAAACGGGGGTTCTCATTCCAACGGTTCTAATTACAATTAAGAAATTAAATTCACTTATCCTTCCTAATTAATTTAGTTTAAATGTATTCTTACTTATCACGATTCTAGTAGCCTATATCAATCCTTTAGGACTAGTTCTCCGATGTACATCAGCTCATTGTGCCTTAATAATTTGGAAGACTTGGTTTCACTTGATCTTTATAATGTTTATGTATTTATGTATCTTTTCGTCTGTGTTTTAAATATAGATAAAACGAAGCGACTCGCACAATACCAGCCGAAACGGAAGTCACCAGAGTTGGCATCGTTTCCGTTAAGCCTCGCTTTAGATACCGGAAGTTAGGGCTCGGTCTGGGATCTAAAACCGGCCCTTTTTATCACCTCGACGCAGTCAGCTCTGAACACTATGAAGTACGAAACTAAGAATTAACTTCCTTTTTCGTGACGTCAGCACGACGATATAAACCTTGTTTTTACTATCCTCAATGCCCTTTCAGCCTGATTCTAGCAGTGCTTCGCTCGCCCATGCCTACCACCTTTTTTTTATCCACTTAATATTTAGGTCGCCCAGGGCCTACTAAGTGTTTTTACATCGCTACTTTTTAAATATGGACATTTCTTCAAATGCCAATATTTCTTTATTTTAATTTCTGTCATCGCTCCGTTTCCTTTTCGCCCAGACTAGGAATAAACGCCTCAAATACAGGACATTCGAGAATTAACGATGACCACCGATTACTTTAGTTTCTGCTAAATCAGGCTTAGCGGTGCGACTCCTTAAAATGTCTTCCTGGTTAGAACCTATCCCCCCTCCATGCCGGCATCTTTTCCTTTCTGTCATATGCTCCCTTTTTCTTAACTGATTTCTTTTGTCTCGATCACGTATCCGTAGGCGCGATTATTACCTAGATATTGGTTTGAATAATCAGCCGCATCAGACAAAATCTATTTCGGTACACGAAAACCGGCTAACGACAGAAACTACTATTTACCTGAACTCTTCAGTCTGCATCACAAAAACCTCTCACTCAATCTCTTTTTACACATATATGTACCTTTTTTAATTGTACCTCTTTTCATTTCTTGTTTATTAAATGTAACCTTTTCATTTCAGCTGATGCCTTTGTTCAATTCATTATCATGTTTACATGATGGCTTCTTTGTTCGTATTTTCCCGCCATGAAACCAATATGGCTGATTATTGCCTTCCTCATTTTGACCACGTGACCTCCTTCCTCTCACCGGGAGGACAGCCATTGTCACTGGCTACTACTATTACTACTGCTACTACGGCCACTGTCCGCCATGACAGGTCTACTCTCACTACCCTTTTACCGCTATTTTCAAATAGAGAAACCAACTTATGTTCGCTCTCAACATACAACTATAATTAATTAACTTCTCCCTTGTTAACATATTTACATATTTGTCAATAATAATCTTGTAGCAACCCCAACTCTACAACAGCTAACAAAACACAACCAGCAAAGACATAACAATCCTGAACAACAACAAAATGTAAGCATAAAAATAGAAGTCCTCACCTTGAAATGTCTTGTTGTCATAGCTTGCACTTTGCTACAGGTGCTCACCGCAGATTCACACGGAGTGCTGAAAAATCCAATAAATAACGTTTTTCATTCAATTTTTATTTTCATCATCCATTTTTATTTTCATTCATTGCTTCTTTTTTACTTCGTTTATTTCCTTTTTTACGCTTTCTTTATTTTTCTTTCCTTTTACTTTTTCAATAACAAAATTTCCCAAATCGATACCATTGCATGTAGAGCAACGCAAGTCAACATGAGTACTTATAAATAAAAGCCAGTACATTCCTTGGCGGAACTAATTCCTGAAAAGAACACTGCTGAAGTCCATGGGTAACCTTCAGTCACGCACTCAATCCCCTAAAACCTGCGAACCCCCCCCCCCAATAACCAGATAATCATGTGTCAAAAACTCTCTTAAACAGTTAAAAGAGACGATATAGTTTGTTCTAGGATTCTGTTTTACTTAGTACCCTTGAAATTCTCAAATGGTCTCCCGCCCAGCAAGAATGTTGCTTAACTTACATAGTCATGGGTAAGGAGCAGTGTTTCTCTATTCTATAATGAACCTTAAAGTAAAAATTAAAGCTTACAAAACTAATCGAACAGCCAGACAAATAGGAGGTTTAATAGATATAGGACACCACTATTCATTTTTTGCTATTATTCACCTACATCTCAACTTTTGCTGGTCCCCATCGCAGCTAAACCCAGGCCGGTTTCCCTTCGGCGGTGAGTAAACATTTTAACATCATTGTTCGGAATAAAGAATAAGTTCCCGATGAGAATCGAACTCACCCGGTTATCCTAAAGCACAGTTGCTTCGAGTCGTTTCCATCTTGCACAGTGTTCAACTTCACGAAACTATTATTTTCTTTTAGATAGGATGCCTCCCCCCGGCCTAAAAAAGTCTTACCTTATGTACCAGTGTATACGATATTTAGAACAGATGATAAATTCAAACTGAACCAAATTACCTATTGCAAATTTACCATATTTATGAAGATCAAATTTGATTTAAGAACTAAGTCTTCAAATCTTATACATTGTCTATAATGATGATGTAGTCTTGATTGCGAATAATTTAATTCCTCGTATAATGAATACTGAGAAGCACGTTTGTTGTTCGTGACAATTTACGGCCGAGTTTGTCTTTAAAAAAAAATGAAATGTCGTTTCATGAATGCGTGTTGACATGAACTTCTTGGACGAACCAGTCAGACAAACATCTGTCATGGCGCATCGTTATGAAAAAGGACTCAGCGCTTGTCTGTGAGTGACAAAATATCCACTGAAGATGAATGGGCCTTGGTGACGTCACTAATTGAATGTAGATAAGGAAAGTATAACCAGAAAAGAAAAGGAAAAGAAAAGGCAAAATGGTCGAAGTTTAATGATGCTAATGCCCAAAGTGTTATTTCAACCGGCAATAGTGTCAATTACATTTATTTATTACGGTTTTAAATCCAACTTTCCGATGTGTTGTCGTGAAAGAATGTGATGAAACTTGTTCCAATAAAAAAACCCACAGATCTAATCAAATGAAACTGAAACGCCGGTGTACAACACTTTCGTCTACATCACTTTAGCTAATATCAATTTTGTCTGAATCACTTTGGTCTAAAATCACCTTTGTCCCAACAATATCGCCAAAAGTTATCAATGAATTTCAATGATATTTTATCGAATGGTTGGCCATGGGCCAAGGAAGAGTTTGGGACTGATCCTGGAATGTTTTCCCTCTTAATCGAAAAAGAATTCTTGGATCCACCTCAAAATTTCATCAATTTTTCCTTATCTAATGGCCCACCATTCGACAAAATTCATTGAGAACTTTTGGAGATATTGTGAAAGCAAAAGTGATTTTAGACTAAAGTGATTTAGACAAAACTGATATTTGTTAAAATGATGTAGACGAATGGTAACCCGAAAATGCGCTTTTGTGTTAAAGTTGGCTTTATCAAACAGATATTCTCTGAAATATTTGAAATTGTGTTCGCCTCTCACTTTACGCGCTATGAATATGGCCTTGTTTGCTTGGCCCAACAAATACCTGAACTAAATCAACATTATAAACATTTCGGAATATAACATTTAAATTACACTTAATATTTTTTCAGTCGATAACCATTTGAACATTTTTTGAGACAGATAAGTATTTGAACGAGAGATGATTTGTGAGTTCCAGATTCTGTTGGCAAAATCCCGCCAATTTCGGATACCAGAGATTTACAGCAGTCATTTCCACCCAAATCATTTTGATGGTGGCTCTATGCTGATTAGTTATTCTTTTAATAAAGGATTTCTAGCAGAGGGTGCAGTGAGCCTGAGCTCACCGGAGCGACTCTCCGGCATCTCTTCAAAAACGAAAAGTCAAAATAAATGAACGAGATGAAACGCATATCTAAACCTCCCTAATAGTTGCAGTGCTCCCCTGTTAACATTTGTCACTTCATAATTTCAATATTTTTATACTATATAGGGTATAGCGGGGCTAGTTGGTCACTCAAAGCAGTGTGGAGAATATTTTAATAGAGTTAGAGGGACCATTCATGGTTTAAACTAAGCGTCAATATCTTGCTTAAATTTGTGATAATGGCAAAAACATAACTCACGATACCTTTGAAATACATGTTTTCTCACAGTTATGAATGTCTGACTGATACCATTCATTAGCTCTGAAACCTGATTCGAACAAATCTTCACCAAGTTTGCTTTTAATGAACAAAATCAGTTTTTAGCACTCACCCCATCAATCTGCAACACGCGCCAAATTCCCGGTGCAAGAAGGCAGGCGATCATGTGACTTAGCCATGTAACCAAAAAATGACTGAAAACCCCCTAGGCTTCAAATAAAAGCCTGCGGTTCGACTTACCACTAGGTCCAACTAGCCCTGGTCTTCCCTACTATATATTAGGATATAGAAAATAGAAAGCGTTTTGTCAGCTCCGATACCTAAAAAGTTAGAACAGTACCCCTGATTTCTAATCCATTGTTTCTGAGTACTTACTGAGTTCGGGCTTTTTTAATTTTTAAGGAAGCCTTTCTGGAGAGATTTTCTCTCATAGACGCTGGTTCGATGGACATTGGCCAGAGTGACGGTAGCTGAGGACGGCTGCTGGATTTGCTGGCGAAGCTAAAATAAATATAACCATGTAATAATTTTAAGTTGTCTGAATTTCTTTTGACTAGTTTTTCTTTCATCTTTTTTGTTGTTTAAATGTGAAAATAACCTGAGCATTACGATAACAAACAACAAAATAAGATGAAAGAATACCGTGTCAAAAATTCATAAAAATGCTACTATAATTCACAGTTGTACAACAATCTAAACTCCTTGTCATGATCTACGTCCGGTACGCTCTGATTGGTCAAATGGCAAAAACTGACCAATCACGAGAGAGAGAATTTTGGAATGCAAAAATTTGAATGACGCAGACGACTGTTTGTTTCTTTGTTACATTACGGAATTATAAGTTTGTAAAAGATCCGGCTTAAGATTCGGTCTTGCAAACCAGTGTAATCTTTTGAGACATGACATAATGGTTAATCTTAGTTGTCTACATCCGTGGAATTTGTACAGATCCAGCTAGTCTTTTATGAATATGATTATGAACACATTTTACGACACATACTCTTTTCATATGGCCACATATGTGTCGAACAAGTTTTAAGTAGAGTCACAGTGAGAAACGAAAAAGATACGTGTGTTTAAGGGAGTAATGGTAATGTAGAGTATGGTAATGTGAGTGTGTACCATAATATATGATTTTGTTATGTTAAGAATGTTCTTAACGGATTAATTTGTTTTTGGCCTTGATAGATTTCACCGATAAAAATCTTAATGTAGTGATTAATATTTGTGGGTCACCGTGTATGCATTTTGTTTATGTACTGTTATAAATTCAGTCAAAATTGACAGTAAAATATAGACAAAGGAATTACAAGCAAAACATGTATTTTCATTTAAAATATAATCGTTTAATTATGGATTACGGATAGAAACATGGAATTTATCAATCGAAGGAATGAATGTCCATGGCACAATATTGCAACGTGACTTTCCACGCACAAAATGGATATAAATGTTTGTTTACGAATAAAGAACATAATATATCAATTGAGAGTTCATGATACAAATATATCAATGCGCAAATGATGATTTAAGCACACAAAATGAATAATATTTGTTGATTTTACAAGGAAATTGTGGATTTAATTCATGAAAGAGATATATACATATATATAATCGTTGGAAAGAGAATTTCCTCAGCTTTCCAACGGTGTATCTTGACAATTTGTATCTATTGGGATTCAAAAGTTAAGCTGTAACTTTAAAATCCAAATAGATACAAATTGGAAAGCTGAGGAAATTCTCTTTCCAACGATTATATATATGTATATATATCCTTCATGAATTAAATCCACAATTTTGTCTATAAAGTATACTTGACACTTCCTTGTAAAATCCTGAAATACCTATAAATTAATGTTTTAGGGTAAAATAACGTGGATTTCTGAATTTCTTGAGAACATTCTGGTACCCTAAATGTAGAATCATGGGGGTGGGGGTGCTGGCCCCCGGACTAATAATAAGAAAACTTATTTTGAAACATTGATTGTTCACATGGTCGGGAAACGAAAATCAACTTCTGGCTCCAGCACGCACATATCCGTCGGGACCAGTAGCGAGGGGACTACCTTTCGTGACATCAGTGGGGGCTACTTTACGGGCAAGGATATATGCGTAGGAATACTTATTAAAGGAGAGAACTGCTATTTAAAAAAAATTAATTACGTTTATTTATTTGTTAACACCGATCGTAACTATTACATTTGTTTATATATTGGATGTATGATACACTTATGCATCAATATCCTCGTAGACCTTAGTTCTGATCCGAAGAGAGCTCAATACAAAGGTAGAGCGAATATTTGTGGGAATCAATTTTAATGGTTCATTACAAGCGGTACTTCTGGTTTCACATATAGATTTTCATAATGAACCTTTATGAAAATATATATGTGAAACCAGCAGTACCGCTTGTAATCAACCATTAAAATTGATTCCCACACACACACATGTATATATATTATATATATATATAATGATCGTAATTTTTACTTTGAATACATTTACTTATAAATTTAATTCATTACAAGAGAACACTAATTTCTAAAATCTACTTGCGTAATTTCTAGAAACTTACTCTGCAATACTCCCTGTGGCTGACAGAGGGGCCGTTACCAGGTCCTGGATAAACGAGTTTTGGCTATTCAGTAGACAAGACATTAAATCCAAACTTAATGTATCACGGTTTTTCTCAAGAAAGCCTTTGGCACTGTAGATAACCTGAAACAAAAAAACAAAACAATAGTGGTATTGATTGATAGTCGTAAGATAAAAAAAGCTGAAGCATTTTTTCATTGCGTTATACGTGAAAGAAATACACATCTTTTGTTTGCCACTTGTAGGAATCCTAGTTCTGAATTTACTGCTTATCTGAAGCTACGATATCTTGATAGCTTTGTTATGGGGCGTCGCGAGAGATTTGGGGGCCCAGGGAGCTTGGCTCCTTGATGGGCCCCTCCAACATTTAGTGAGATCTGTCACTAGAAATGCAGTAGGTGAACTACTATTTATAAAGCTTTTGCCCCCTTCCTTCATTGGGGGTCCGGGGCGTTTTCAAATAGCCCCCCTATAATATTGGGTCACCGTGTGTATATATATATAGAGAGAGAGAAAGAGATCTTTTTGCCTTCACCCCTCGGAAAGTGGCAGTGGACGCCCATGACGTGCACCGCTCATAGCACTTCTTTCTTTCAGGGCCTCCAGTTTTCGACTCCCCCTGCTACTTCCGGCAAATCTATGATTTTCTATGAATCTTAATATTTCATTAATAAGCCTAAATAATTTATATATAATCCAAAGAGGCTTTTGGCTAGTAAGGTCAAAGGTTTGTGAGGAAAATTATGGTTCATGAGTTCTTCTAGTTTATTATTCAATTATAAGTTAATGAACATGGCATTTTAGAATAATATCAATTTCTGTCTGATGAATTATATCTTAATAAATTATGTAAATTAAGTATCAAAATAGACTTGTTACCAAGCGCTAGGCGCTCTCCTTGTATTTGAGTAGAAGATAAACTTCTTTCTCCATCTAATTGCATCTTTCCATTCTCTTTCCAGTGGAGACAAACACATTTTAAACAGTAAACAAGCCTGACTGCTCTGGAGTCAAATCCAGCTCCTACTTATACTAATTCTACTATAAATTTTGAAGGTATGTAAGACGTGTCAGTTTAGTGCAGGTGGTAACACACCAGGCTAGAAATCGCCTGATTGCGGGTTCGAATCTCGCTAGTGAAACGCTGGTTTTACATATCGGTATACTTCTCTGTTTTTGAGGAGGATTGTTCTTGTTACATAGGAAAGTAAAGTCAACTCTGACTTTGTCCTGGTGTTTGACAATAAGAATATTTTATCTTTCTTGCCAAACTGCATTTTTTCTCTCTTTTTTTCCAAAAAAAAAACATACATGCTCAGAAAGAAATATATGATCATAACTAATTAAATTTCGTAATCTTAAGACTTTTAAAAAGTATAACTTTTATTGGTTTCATGGAATTTCTAAACGCTTTGCTGGTGATGAAAAGAAAGCTGTTCAATCAGCAAAGACTAATCAAATGCATTCAAATATTTTGATGAAGATGTTGATAAGTTTACCTTTTCGGCATAATGGCGAATACCAAAAAGTTCTGAGTTTGGTGTGCTGAGGAAATACTCGCTGTTAGAACAATATTGATGCAGCTTTTGTACTAGGGTTTCATCAGTTGATTGGGGGAAGTTGGACTCTTCATCCAAGAGACTCAAAATGCCGTTGGACTGCTGTGAAAGAAGATACAGATAATTACATTGTCAATGTTCATTACTGATATATTTGAAAAATATTTTCTTTTGTTGTGATTTTCTTCCATTATCCCTATTTCTTTCCCTTACTTAAAGATAAGGTAAGAAATAAAATAAAATAGTAAATAATACCTGACTAATTGCAATTAAAAAAAAGTTGATTGCAAAAATAATTTAACTTCCTGGCTACAGAGCCCATTGATAGTACCATCAAAGCCTCTTATTTCATTCGATGTAGTGACTACCCACTAATTCAAAATAACTCTCTGGGTGAATGTAGAAACTAACATCACAATCAAAAGAAAAGATTGCGTTATTTACCTTATTTTGTTGCCGAGAATAAATAAATAAATATATTACGAGAATAAACAAAATACGAAAACTGGTTAGTCCCTCAATAGAAATCGTCATATGACTAATGTCTTTTGGCAGAATGCCGTGTTGGGGATGATCAATTAAAAAATTGGAAAAGGGGTGATCAATGAATAATCTCGCCTTTTGTTGGGCAGTGATCACTAAAATGTCTGAATTTTCAAAAATGAACAAGCGGGCACAAACTAAGGAATTTAGCATAAACCTACATTGTAAATTGAAACCCCTACTAAAAACAAACTATTTTTCTAGATATAAGGAGTAAATGTTTACATTTTCAGCCCATTGGTGCGGCCTGTACGCGTGATACATACATAGCCAGCCAGCCAGCCGGACCAACTTGAAAACTGAAGAAACCTATGTTTTGGCTGGCGGCTTCTAATAAACAAAGATTGCTAAATTAGTTTTCCAGAAATTGAGTGATTAATGACATACTTGAGGTTCGAGTCTTAATTTGCTGATGTTGTCTGTCATTTATATCCACGTGAATAAAATATAATATAAATATTATAAAATATAATATAAAATGTTTCTATGGGCTTATAATTAATAAATTTGCTTCCGGTGTAAATAAGATTTTCAAATGCCGTTTAAAGTCGACACACCACCCAACGGGACAATGTATGTATGTATTATCGTTCTCCGTTTACACCCTCGTCGATTGTGTCGCAGGCAATTGTTAGTACGTTCATCATTCCCAGTCTTTGTGGTGAATGCCTAGAGGCATTGGGTACCATTTTAACTGTCCTTGGTAAGACTTGGTGGTGGATTGAACCACGGTCCACCGAACCGCAGGCGAGCACCCTACCACTGGGCTACAATGATCGTTCATGGGACAGTGACTTTATAATATCTTCCAAAAACATAGCTTGGTACCTAAACTTGATTGAGCAAAAGTTATATTATTTACTTTCTTCAAACGTTTACAGTTTAAACAAGAGTCATTTCCGCCCTCCATTAAGGACAACAAGTGAACTGTAAAATAAAGCTATATTTTCTATAGTTTTGAGAAGTGTCATTAACATTCAAATAGTTCTTCGGATGATTGAACTCCTTCTTGTTGTTTGTGTTGTTAACACGACGTTTCGGCCGATCCATTCTTCGTCTACGCCATCCCCTGTAAATGTGGAAAATCTACACTGGGGAAACAGGCCGCCCCCTCAAAATCAGACTTGAAGAATACAGAAAAGCCATAATCAAGGGCGAGATAGAAATCTGGAATGGCTGACTATATCTGGAGAGAAAAGGCGATCACTTTCCTTTCTGGGACGAAGTCCAGATTATTGACAGGGAACGCTGTTGGAAACAGAGAAAAACCAAAGAGGCAGCTCATATCAACATGTCGACTGAATGCATTACTCAGACAAGTGCGAGGTTCATCCCGATTTGGCTTCCGCAAGACAAGGATAAAGAAACACTCGAATCCTACGTTATAAGGGTTACCTCCCTTGAAGTTAAAAACTGCGGTTTACCCCATCACATTCGGATGTTACACCTGAAGAAGGCCGAAGAATGGATCGACCTAAACGTCGTGTTAACAACACAAAAAACAAGAAGGAGTGCAATCGTCTGAAGAACTATTTGAAAGCTCTATTTGTTATGTGTGCGTAAACAGTATACGGTGCCTTTGCTGTGACAAGTTTATAAAAATGCTCTGTTATCGAAAAAAGCTAAAATAATCCAACATACTTTCAAGATTTCGCCGAAGGGTTTTGTACTTTGTCCTGCATAATGCTGGCCTCGATCCATCATAACTGACAACATAACTGACAACTGATTTAACAACAATTATTGCCCGAGAAGTTAAGGAGAGAGTGAATTATGTTTTCTATCACACCCCTTTCTCTTTGCTCCTCTCAATATACAAGAGTGCATGCATTTTTAAAACTTCATTTTAACATCCTTATACAACTCAAAGATTGACAGAAAGATTAAAAAATACAAACATAAAAAATAACAAGATTAAACAGTGTGATTTGAAAAAAATCAGAAATCTTTGGTCCAAATTCTGTCAATGTTGAAGCTGTATAAGGATATTGAAATAAACTTTTTGAAATGTATCAGATACTTTTTGCACCTACTGTATTTTTAGATATCTGGCAAATCGATAGGCTTCAGGGAGAGGAAATTCTCGGATCTGCTTCTTATGCACGGATGTATATGTTTGTATTGTAGGAAATTGAGAAACATTGACATTATCTCTTGACTTTTAGGTCTTTTTTTGTTCTGTAGTTTCCAGTTAGGTTTTTGAGTTGAGGTAAACTGAAGAAACTTACCCTGAAGACCAAATCTATGACCTGATCGTTGTTGCGATAATGGATGTCTCTCCATTGGATACCTTCCATCTCGTATTCTTTGCGTTCGTGATGAAACATATTCTCCATAAAATATTGTTGCAATTTCTCGTTAGTTAAGTTAATCAGTAATTGTTCAAAGCTATTGACTCGGAAATTTTCAAAACCAGAAATATCCAGCAAGCCAATGGTCGGCCCTCTTCGCAATCTGCACACAGAAAATAAAAGTGCAAAAATGGTTTGACAATATCTTATATTAATCATTAACTCATAATCATACAATTGCATATAATCTTCTTTCTATTTTGACAAAATATTAATAAGCAAAAGTAAGAAACAGAAACAGCCTGTTAGAAAATGAAGATTACATAAGCCTAGATTATACGAGATATGTTATGGCAAAAATTCAGTCTAATGGATTGCAGTTGTTTCTATCTAGTTAATAGTTCTATGTATTAGGATTACCAAAAGGTTATGTTGTTTTTATATAACCTGACTTTAGGTATTATTTATTGAGTATTTAACGCCGCCTCTTCCAATACTCTTCCAGATGAATTGGGTGTTATTTTTCAAATTATGATAGTATTTACTTTTCCAGGTCCTGTCGGGCAAGATGAGTGACAAAACGACTGAAGAGGGTCATATTCGTCATGTTATGCTGTATGAAATTCGTCTAGGTAACAATGTAACAACGGCCACTAAAAGAATTTTCAGTTTTTATCCAAATGCACTAGATGTATGCAAATACTAACATTTCAACCTCTACAATGCCCATCGTTCGGGAAGGCCAGTGGAGCTGGACAAGGACATGCTGCACTCAGGTGATGAGGTCAAACCATTGAAGAATTATCAGAAATAAAAGAGTTCAACATGATCTACTATAGAAGAGCATCTTCAACAGATCGGGAAGGTCAACAGACAAGGAGTCTCACACGAACATGCAGCTGAAAACAGAGCCCAACATTCAGCAATCTGCAACCTTTTGCAGAGCAGAAAGGAAAAGGAATCGCTTCTTCATTGAATTGTTACTGGGGACGAGAAATGGGTTCTGTATACTAACAGATCAGACACCAGTTCCTAAACATGGGCTATCAGACTTCTCCACACCAAAGCCAGCTTCCTTTTACAAAGAGATGATTGAAAAGTTGGTATCAAGATGGATAACTATGTTAAATAACGGTGGCGATTATATAACTGATTAGACAATAAATATGTTCTAATAAAAGAGGTTTGTCTTTCCTTGAGATAAAAACGACATTGTTTTCCGGTACACCTAGGGGGTGTAACAAAATACTTTGCCGTTTTTCACCGACCGAGTAACAACAGAATTAATACCATACATTACCCCAATTTCGCCCTCCAGACGGTCATGTGGGAAACAGCAACATGTCGAGAAATTTCGTGTGATTATGGAATATTTCGAGTACTTTGTTTTCGATTTCACAAAACGAAGAGTGAGAGCTGAACGCTTCCTCTTTCTGCCTGAATGTCCCTTTCTCGAGTCTGAGTGAACTTTTCTTCATCAAAGTCATCTTTCCACCATGTTCGAACAAACATGTCTGACACATCAAACATCTACGTCAGAAGTTTCACAGAAATTGGATTTTTCAAGTCAGGCATTTTAAAAATTTATTTGTGATCTAATTATCTAATATCTTTTAAGTTTTAAATATATTTTTTCTTTTTGTAATTATATGTATACAAATACAAATAATATGTCATTGCCGGATAGCGTTTGTCAGCTTTGAAATCTTTTATCACTTTTTCAAACAAAGAGTGTGCCTCTCCGAACCTGAATTTCATCTCGAGTCAACACCATCTCCAGTCAGACAACTCCTTTTGTAAACATATCTTTTCGGACTTATGAAACTCCAATATCGAACGAAAATATGTAAATGGGACAACCCCGGGGAAAACGGCCAGTTATTGTATAAAATTAGAGTTTCCTTACCGCGTTTCATTTGACTGTGATGGCCATAGTGTTCGGTTAATCTGGCCGATAATCCAACCAAAGAGCCTTGAATAGATCTCCTTAGCTAAAGCATCCCGGCCAGCATTTGCTTCTCGTTTTGACTTCCAGCTTTGTATCCTCTCACCTGTAGACATGTTATATAACACAATGAAATGTTAAAACCTACGAAATGTATATACTAATTAAATAGTGATACTCCGCCAACGATTGTACAATTATATTTATTAACTGAAAACCGCCCGATAGGACAATTTTCAGCTAGAAATGTATATAGCGGGATGCCCGTAATCGTGAGACAATTGAATGAAAAATAAATAAATAAACCCTTTCTTTCTCTTCCCACCGCGTACGAAACTATTGTTCTTTTCTGCTTCTCTCTTCCTACCCTATTACCTTACCTTTCTCTTGAAGCGTTCAGTTTCGTCATGGCCTGTCAGTGTTTCACCATAACAATCCGCTTCCTTTCTTTCTTTCTCTCTATTTCTTTCTTTCTTTCTTCCGTTTCATAAAAGCAAACGTAGCGTCTCTGTGACGTTTTTAATTACCATGACAACGGAATCTCTTATTTTCATCATTTTCTTCCTTTCTCCCCTCCCATTCACTCTCTTTCCTTTCTTCTCCATGATGATGGCTCATTCCATTATTAATTAAAGGGGTGCAGAGCAGTCACGAACGGAACTCTTACACTAATAATTTAGAGATGTATTAGTTAGATAATTAATGCTATCCTGGATCAAATTAGCTTTCAGAAATACAATTCCTATTTACTCCTTATTGTGTTCATTAAATATAAATTAGTACAAAGGATGACCAAGATGTGGTGCTAGTTTCTTAGTAGTATCGGTCGATAGACCAGTAAACACTTCCTTTCATGGTGGATACATGAAATGCAGAAATGACCCTTCATTTATGGTTACTGTAATGTTTATGTATTTATGTATCCTTTCGTATGTATGTTTAATGTGAATAAACAAGTCGAAACGGAAGCTACCCGAGAGGGAGCCTCGTTTCCGATACCGGGTGTGAGGGCCCGCAACTGGGAGCTGAGAGCACTCTCTTGACCAGCGGCCATCAATCTGAACACACCATGTCTTTGTTTCTCTCTCTCTTTTCTTACACAGCTAATTACAGTTTTATCCAAACGCGTTTTTAACCAACACAGCAAAACACAACATAAGAAACCACAACAAAAGCAAGAGACATAATAGTTACAATCATTCTAATCCTATATAT
>VCCN01000986.1:12398495-12419873 GCA_006491835.1 Architeuthis dux
ATATTGTAGAAAAATATTTATTAGTTCATTACAACCTGTACACTCTTCTAAAGAGTTGATTATTATTATCGTTTTATAGAGAGTCGTTATATGTCTTGGCACTTTGCGGAATGTGCTGTGACAACAGTGGGATTATATATCGGTAGCGGTTTGCCCCTAGCATTCAGGTCTAGGGGTGTGACGAGATATAACCTGATTCTTACAGCATCGATATTAAACTGGAAAAACATGTCTCCTGGAAAAAGACAGTATCGCTCTCAGAGTAATTTTACGGAAATATTTTGACATTTATATCATTCTAAGTGCATAAACAAGAACAGGTTTGTCTTTTACAGCTAAAAGGGCTCAAATTAAGGTCATGTAATTGCTTGTCATTCCATTTAAACATGTGTCTACATAGTACACATTCCATCTCCAAAACTTTACGATAAAGACTAATCCATCAGATCTGAGTGAGACACAAATGCGGGATTCATTTGCAAAACACCTCTAGCACTTATTCGAATTTCGTAAAAACACCCCTTCTCCACCCCATATCTTTCTATTTCACAGATTATCTTATTGTAAAACATTGCATTGGCAGCATAAGTATCAGAGCCACGGTGATGGTTCTAGATTATAAAGTCTTCAGTTCTATATCCAGATGAGAATAAGT
Source organism: Architeuthis dux (assembly GCA_006491835.1). Classification (NCBI taxonomy): domain Eukaryota; kingdom Metazoa; phylum Mollusca; class Cephalopoda; order Oegopsida; family Architeuthidae; genus Architeuthis; species Architeuthis dux. Next base: position 12,399,151 of record VCCN01000986.1, read on the forward strand.
GAGCATTGCCATTTTTAAACAGATCCGGTAGGCAGGGTTTTTAGTTAGATTCAACCAGTAGACAATGACAAAATGTTATTACAATATGTTTGAAATTATCCGGAGAGAAGATGAATGCTTTCTCTGTAGAAACTAATAAAGTACACGTTTCATTATACTCGATCAAAATACAATTTAACTTACTACCAACCGATCCATTAATGATTCCATGAGCATAGGAGAATTCTATTTACAGCATCGCCCATAAATAAGTACACACCTACCACTATTTTATAGAAATTTAATTTTCTTCTAAACCAAATATAGCAGAATTTTATTATTTTTAGTGGAACATTACAGAATCAAAACGGATATTATCAGGTATTATATTTGACCAAACGCGACAGCATTGAAACTGTTGCCAAAAATATGAATAGGTTGCCGTCTAAAGATGAGTACACCCTACGAAAAAATATTTTTGCAACAGTTTCAATGAATTTGGTCATAAATAATACCTGATAATTTGATTTGATTGTGTAATATTCCACTAGAAATAATAACATCCTGCTACGTTTGGTTTAGTTTTAACTTTCTTACAAGTTGAGAATGATTTAAGATGTGCTCTCACACAAATCGAAGAACTAGTGGCAAAAACCAAGAACAGAGATCACATTGATGTGTATATCAGTTACGATAGCAGATTCTTATTTTTTTGTAATAAATTGGAATTTCAAATGATGTGTTCTACTTATTTTCGCTTGCTTTCTTTGAGTAACGACTTTGTAGTACGACTTTCTAGACCATTTTTTGAGAGAACGTCTCCGGTTTTCCCTTCATTAAATCATTTGGCAGACCCCTCCTCGCGTTGTCCCTCAGATGACGTCCCAAGTACGTGCAATGATGGTATAAACAGGATGTCAGGAAGGCGTGACAGAATGACTAGGTTTTCACTTCTCATCTATTACAACGTGTAACTGACATTTATGGAGATACGCTGTCACAAACAACATGGCCGCACAGTTTTGTGACAGATCAGGGAAACGCAGTTTTCTTGTTGACGTTCTTATTTCTATAAATAGGAATTAAAGAGGTGCCGGGTGGCCAAACGGGTAACGACAGGGGAGAATGGACTTGGAGAGCCGAGTTCAAACTCTGGCTAAGGCAGTTTGTGTTCGCTTCACACTAATGCCCCCTGGGAAAGGCATGAATCAATCTCTCCCCTTAACTATTGGTAAAATAGCACAGAGTAAAGTGAGTGACGCCACTTCGAGTTCACATATCGCAAACGAGTCGCATAAGTAGTAATGTGATATGTGGAGCTCAGGCATGGGGCAGCTGAAGCCGTAGCCAGCGTTAGGGCACCACTTAATAGAAATTAAATCCCTACATCCGATTGTGCCGAAGATTAACGCGCATTGATGTTTACATATAAAAAATATATATATACAAAGAATACTGTGTGCAGAAAGAGACCTTTTAAAAATTTAAGTTTTGAATAGGAATCTTTCTCCTGTCTGAAAAAAGAACTCATTATGGTGACTGTTGGTTCATTCTCAGTTATGGGAAACAGATACAAGTAACGTAAGTATCGACATTTTTACAGCCTTGCGACTAAAGTCCCAACTCAGGATCCTGATTTCAATTCACAATTCATAGTCTTTAAATCTTGCACCAGTGAGTGTAGTTATTTACGTAGTGCATCAATTGAGACTATGGAGGCGTTTGCACACTTAACGGTAGCGAGATATGCCATACGTTTACATGGCACGATTGATCATCTGGTCTACGATAATTACGTTACTGTAATATCTCATTACCCCTAAGTGCACAAACGCTCCCATAGTCTCAATTGATGCACTACGTAAATATCTTCTTCACAGGTTTCAAGACTATGAATTGTGAATGGAAATCAAGAGACTGAGTTGGTATCTTAGTCGCAATGTTGTAGAAATGTCGATACTTACGTTACCTGTATTTGTTTCCTGTAACTGAAAATGAATCTGCTATTGATCAATCAACCTGAAAAAACGACTGGATTTCGAATATTGATTTTTAATGCAGACAAAGACCTCTCCATTTAGTGATCGGTGCAAAACAGACTTGCCCCTCCTTATATAGCCATGTACCAGGCTAAGCTAAATTTACTAGACATCTTTACGTTCTCCAACTATAGTTCATTTTATGAACTAGCTGAATTTCCACTAACTGTCAACTATGTAGTTCTACAAGAGATTTAACATGAAAAGCAGACTGATCAGTCAGGATCGCTGCGATCTAAGAGATACAGGAAGAAAGTAGGTATAGTCCAGCCTTGAGAAGATACGCCAAACCCGACTGACATTCCATATTAAAAGTGTCCAGGTAAATTTATGTCTTCCGGCTGGGGGCATTATCTTGACACGTGAATTAGGCTTGGTCTAAGATTTGTCATCTCACTTCTCACCGTCTTTCTCTCCTCTCCTTTTCTTTCACCTTCTTTTCCTTTTATTCTTCTCCGTCTCTCTTCACCTCTATCTGTTAACAATCATTTTAGGGACACTTAAATATCAGAAAAGGGACATTAACAACAGGAGAACTTTGCTGGTATTTTTTGCTGAATTTCAATTCTCGACATTAACTTCATTGAGCAACATAGTTATTTTTTTACACTATCTTCTGTCATCTATTAGGCAACTTAACAATTCTATCCTCCAAGAACTTCTGATCTTTGCATTTTGCAGTCATCCAGTATTGAAATGCGTCCAAACGCATCTCAATAAGACACTTTTCGGTCGGTCGGTTGGTTGGTCTGTCGGTCGTTCGTTTCCGATTACGTTAATCAATTTTTTGAGTCATCTTAGGGACACTTAAATCTTATTTGGTATTTTTGCTGAATTTCAATTCTCGACATTAACTTAATTGAACAACATAGTTATCTTCTATAGTTTTGAGAAGGGTCATTGACGTTCAAATAGTTATTCGGATCAAGGGGGCAGCACATGTCAACATGTCAAGCCATAATCAAGGGCGAGATGGAACAATCTGGAATGGCTGACCATATCTAGAGAGAGAAAGGCGACCACTTTCCACTCTGGGAGGAAGTTCAGATTATTGACAGAGAACGCTGTTGGAAACAGAAAATTCAAAGAGGCAGCTCATATCAACATGTCGACTGAATGCATTAGTCAGACAAGTGCGGAGTTCAACCCGATGTGGCTTCCGCTCTCAACAGGGCCAAACCCGACCAGACAAGGATAAAGAAACACCCGAATCCTCCTTTGAAATTAAAAACTTCTGTTTACCCCCATCATATCGGATATTACACCTGAAGAAGGCCGAAGAATGGATCGGCCGAAACGTCGTGTTAACAACACAAACAACAAGAAGTTCAATCGTCCGAAGAACTATTTGAACATAGTTATCGTTTTGTTCCACTATCTCCTGTCATCTATTAGGCAACTTCATAATTCTATCCTCCAAGAACTTCTGATCTTTGCATTTCGCAGTCTTCCAGTATTGAATTTTAGATGCGTCCAAACGCATCTCAATGAAACTCTTTTCGGTCTGTCGGTCGGTTCTGATTACGTTAATCAACAGAAAGAGAAAGGAAGGAAGGAAGGAAGAGGTGCGATGTCATTAAAAGGCGTGACGTCATTAAAAGAACATCTATTCTGATCAATTTTCTTTTTACCAGCTATGATGTCATAATAGAATTCTCAGGTCCGCATTTTTGTATTTAAAAAAGCCCCCAAACGCCAAAAAAAAATATTTCCATATCGTAATATTTTACAAGTATGTGAATCAATTGACTTATCCTCCCTGCTCCTACTTCAGCTACTACTACCATGGATGGTAGACGCATCGTTGAACTTATAGTTCTTGTTTTTCATTAAGACAATTCTGTAAAGACCGAACTAAATGGTAATCAGAAGATGCAATATCTGGTGAATATGGTAGATAAGTAAAAACTTCAATCCATTCAAGCTTTAACAATCCTTTCCCAGTCACCAAACAAACATGCGGTCTAGCGTTATCCTAATGGAATATTACGCCCTTTATGTTAACTAGTTCCGGGTGATTTTCGTCGATTGCTGTCTTCAGTTGGTCTAATTGGGAGCAGTACTTGTTCGAATCAATTGTTTGGTTCTCCGGGAGGAATTCATAATAGAGGATTCCGTTCCAATCCCGACAATATACACAGCATCAACTTCTTTGGATGAAGACTGACCTTTGGTATACTGTTAGTGGTGGTCCATTCCGCCTTTAAAAATTTTTTTGTTTCTATCCTTCTAAAGTCTTGTTCAGAATTTTTCAAGGAGATTTAAAAAATGAACTCACATTGCTATATGGAGGGTTTACCAAACTTTGTAAGTTAATTTTGCCCCCACCCCTGTTCAGAATCCATAATGGCCCCTGCAATCTCAGGGATTGAAAACAGATGTTGTACTTGTTCAAATACCTATGAGCAATAATTTATACATAAAAAAAGTATTTAACTTTTTTAATCTCCTTGAAAAATTCTGAACAAGATTTTAGAAGGATAGAAACAGAAAACTTTCTTTTTTTTTCATTTAACAATTTAATTCTTTAAACAGATTTTTTTCAAGAAATTTAGCATTCAGAACTACAAAACGTGACTAAATGCATGCCTTGTTATATTGATTGCAAAAAAGTTGGTCCTTCTTGCGTAATGTTCCTGTTTTTAACTCAAAACCAAACGATTAGGACTAAATTGGCTGTTTGTTCAAATACTTATAACGGGTACTGTATATATTGCATTCACACATAATTAATCACTTCAACATAATTATTGCAAGATTTGCACAAATATACAAATCTTATATTTAGTAATAGCCGAAAAATTGTCAAAAGTCTTGCTAGATGAGAGACTCTTACGAACTCTTGATCGTGAATTCGAGCCACACTAGGTGCGTCATAAAGTACTAGAGTATCCATGTTAGTACATGGTAAGCGTGCTGGTCTTGCAAGCTATTAGGAGTGAACTTGGGTTTAGCCTTGTGCCACACTTTGCATTGTGCAAATAACACAACATAGCGGATTAAGGATTAACAGGATTGTCACAGGATTGTCACAGTTGACAATCTACCTTACATTTCTACAATGAGTTGAAAAGTCTAATAACACTTTCAGAGCTTTTTATTGATATTTCGTTTTTAAACGCATAGATTATTTTACCAATCGGCCACGAAGATTCATGGACTAGCGGAAACTGAATCACACTTTTAAACTCACTCCTTACATTCGACTCTCGGCACAGTATTTCTGTTGTTTTCACGTTTCTGCTAACCCGTGAGAGTCTTCGTGGCCGATTGGTAAAAGCAGCTAGGCGTAAACTAGACTCCCTCTGGCAATGAGGGTGCGAGTTCGATTCTCATCGAAGTCTTATTCTTTATTATCCGACCGCGCTGTTATTCGTTGACGTAGAAACGACGGCCCGAATTGAAAGTTGTGTATAAAAATTAACTGAAATTAAGATGAAGGTAAAAACAAGTCAAATTTAATTAAAATTAATGTATTACAATTACTTCATCCAATAATAATAAAGTAATACTATTTCTGAAATATCAGACATATTTGTCGTATTATCTAGCTGTATAGCAAATGGAAAAAATTAATTACTTTGAAAGTAAAAAAAGTATGTATTTTAATATTTATGTGTATTTTCTTAATTTAGGGCCCCTTTATAACATATGCTACGGGCCCCGCCTTAGCTTAATCCAACCCTGGTTATGGTGAGCATTTGATGGAACAAGGGTGATTGGATGCACCATAACCTCCTTCAAAATGGTAAAACAATATACATAGATATGTAGACCAGCTTGCAGTAGTGCATTCAATACTCAAACAACGCCCAGAAATTGTGTTATTTTGTTGCGTAAGAGCATCCACTTTCATGTTGCAAAAATGATGTTAACAAAGTTAAATCAGTTGAAGATGTAGACTTTATTACGTACGATCTATTAACTCAATCCCTCTTCTATGATTACCATTTTTTCCAGTCATCTAGCCCAGTTCCTTACAGTATCACCCATAAATAAGTACACCCCTACCACTATGTTATAGAAAGTTAATTTTCTTCTAAACCAAATACAGCGGGATTTTATTATTTCTAGTGGAACATCAAACGAATATTATCAGGTATTATTTATGACCAAACGCTACAGCATTGAAACTCTGTTGCCAAAAATATGAATATGTTGCCGTCCAAAAATGACTACAACACTACGAAAAAATATTATTGGCAACAGAGTTTCAATTAACTTTCTATTAAATAGTGGTAGGGCTGTACTTATTTATCGGCGATGCTGTATATGTGAAGAACTTCTCCAGTCAGAATCAAATTAAAGACAACTCCAATTATCGTTTTTTTTCCAGTGAATAATTATTTAGGAAGTGAACTGACGACTTTGATGCCAAGGTAAAATCCATCGAGGAGTTCGAGGGAGGAGTTTTTGGTGAAATTGAATTTTTGTTTTTTTGTTTAAATAAATCGGCAATTTCATATTGAACAACCCGAAATATAGATGGAATAGCAGACACGCTCCATAAGTCAACTAACTAGGACAACAAACGCATCATTGGTTATAGAATTATTAATCTATCCCACCCTCCCTGACTTCTCGGCGTTATTGCTATAACAGGCCCTGGACTAAATGCTAAAAAATACCTATCTCTATATAGATGTGTCCACGATAGAAAATCTACTCAAAATAATTCTACCGAAAAAGACATCCCTGGGGAATAAAAATTCCAGAATTTGTAAATTATTTTTATTACTAAACAAAGAACAACATTTTTGTATAACTTTTGATTCCTTTGGGCTATTAAGAAAAAATAAAAGGTTTTCTGATCCTCAGTACGTGTTCTTTCAAATAATGCATTAATTGGGGTCCTACAACACATGGACAATTTTGACCTGATCACCCTAATAATAGCGCAATCAGAAACAAAGAGTAACCCTTCGCCGAATATATCCTTTTTGTGCCGCCCACCCCGAAATATATCCTTTTGCACCCTTCTGGAAAAGTGGCTGCGCACGCCCATGGTAAAGGGTCAGAATTAACATCCAAGACAACAAATACGCGAGCACGAATGATCTCTACAATAATATGGTATACTATTGAGAAAAACTCCAATTGAAGCAGTAAGAAATCTAATTGCATCGATGTTCCGTAGATATGATATCGTATTAAAATAATTTGGTCAACCTACTAGGTACTAATGTTTGTTCTTTCATTTATGGTTTTTATTTGTTTTGGCATGCTCGTTATTTAATTAAAAATAGCAGATAATTGAAATATTTGACAGTATTTTTAACAAATCAACATTATATTACTGTGCCTAAATCATTCACTGTAAAATATATATCAACTCAAAGAGCACAGTTTTAATCCGTGTGTGATTTTGAGGAGATATAAATTAAGACGAAATAATTTCAAATTTTAAACCAACATACTCATGTCCTAAATTAAGTGACGCCACGGTATATGCGAAATCTTGGACTCACCAACTAAAACTGTGTGCATATTTGCCTCAAAAACGAGTTTATGGATCGAATAATAAAGTACAAGGAGCCGGTTCGAGAAATAAGCGAACTAAGCGGCTGCTCAGGGTCCTGTGGTCACCAGAGTCAATACTGTTTGCGCGTCCGGATCAAATTCTGCTTAGGGCCCCGTATAGGATTGGGCCGGACCTGATACATGTTATGCCTGTTAACTTTTCATCATTCTAAAATAATAATATTACGTCGCTAAAAGACAAATCTTACAAGGAATTGAAACACCCATCCCTGGTCTACAGACGCCGACGAGGAGATATGATCCAAATGTATAACAATCATGCATGGATTAGTGTGGCTAGACATCAATATGCTGTTCTCTCCCACTAAGATTTCTCATACTCGAGGACATTCTTAGACGGTATTTAATTTAAGAATCACACAGTTAAACTCCCAAGAGCTAATTTCTTTACACAACAGGTTGTAAATGATTGGAATAATCTCCCTGCCGATATCGTAGACGCGATGGACAAAATCTGGAAAGACATCTGCTATCACACAGCGAATTAATTGAATAACTTATGTATTGTACGTTTGAATCCACACCTATAGGCCTCGACATTTTTGTTGAAAGTTATTATTATTATTAGTAGTAGTATTATAAGTCAGAGGTGTTACTAAAAAGCATTAAAATATTTCATTATATCCCAATACATGAACCAGTGAGGTAATGGTCAACAAGCTAGTCTCACAGACAATTTCAATATCAATACATGTAAAACTCTTATACTGAATATCCCGCTGTATTCATCAACAGGGCAGAACATTCAATGAACTTTTATGAAAAATAATTTTATAAAAATGAATTAATAATTATAAAAAATAATTAAGAATGCTCAATTGAAACATGTACCAACCTTGCGTGGACAACAAAAGGAATCTGAATTGTTATCTTTGGGACGTCAGCTATTGTTACGGGTCCTCATCATTGGTAACAATAATAGTAAGTCCGTTAGTGTGCATGTCCGAGTGAGCGAACGTGTTCGTAAATGATGTAGCAGAGACACAGGAACGGGTTCTCTTCAGTCCATACAGCGTCGAAATGTTACGTTTTGAGGAGCGGGATTAATACAACTGTCATATAAACACATCAGCGATTAGGACTACCTGGATCACGTGACGGGGGGAGTGTGTCTGTGACACCTGTCATCTTTCTAGAGACATCTGTACTCACTCAAAGTTGTTGTCGAAACATTTTTTCCTCTTTTGATAGATGACATCTCCAAGGCTGGTTCCAAGAATTCTTTATTGAGAGATATCATCAGATCGCCCTTTTTATGCGTCATTCATTTTCATGAGAATATCGTTTTCTTTTCGGGACCTCTGCGAACGGAGATCTTGGTAAAACTTTGAATAGGACCCGCAAGAGAGATTATCATAAATTGAACTTTCGGTGCTATGGTTGTGTATTTCTCACTGGCAAAAGTGGTCCGTATTCGAGAGGATTTTGAATGCTGATTTTAAAGGTAGGTAATCTTCCTACCCCCTTGTGCCATACTAAGCTCGGTTTAATAAATATAAATTGCATTTTCGGAATACTAATGACGGTTGAAATTGATGGATAGATAAGTTTAGAAATTCTGTACAAAATGTATAACAATTTCAAAGATTTAAAACAAAAAAGTGGATGACTCGATCTTTAAACAAACAGAAAGCAATATCAGTTCATTTCAATGTGATGCACTGTTTCAATTGGAACCTGTGGTGAAACGTGATTGTTCTCAAAGAGATGTACAGTGAGCGCAAAAAGTATCCGATACATTTCAACAGAATTTGGACCAAAGATTTCTGATTTTTGTACATAACTTATCCATGTTCAATCTTGTTTCAATATTTGTTTGTATTTTTTAATCTTTAGTCGAAATTCTGTCAATTTTGAAGCTGTATGGATGTTAAAATGAACTTTTTGAAACGTATCGGATACTTTTGCACTCACTGTAGCTACACTTGTGTTACATCTGAGCTGAGATGCATTCCCCACTCTCTCCTAACGATACCTGTTTTATGTCTTTTCATTTTGTATGTGTGTATTAACAGTCTCTATTTAGAAATAGCATTAAGACCAACATTTCCGACCAAAACTCTTGTGTGCAGACTCTTCATTAATTTTTCAAGATTCTAGAGAATTTTGAAAATTCTGTTAATTATTTTATGTTCGTGTGTTTTATATAGTTGACTAGTTAATCCCTGTGAAAACAATTCACGGGCATACAGATATGGATATTACCAAGTTAATATTTTAATTGGCATTTAAAAAAAAATGTTTAATTCTTTATTTTATGTAAGATCTTGTAGGGGAATTTACTGTGGGGAATTTACCGTGGGGGAGTTTACCGTGGTGAAATTTGTGGGGGGCTAAGTGGGGGAATTTACCTAGAACCATATGAAAGTTGAGTTAAGGGGGTGCGATAGATTGTCACACACAAAAGGATTTTTTCTGGGGAAAAAAGACGATCTTTCGTTTTATGTCAGTAAAATCAAGAAATAAGTAGTGAATTACAAAATATGTATTGAAAAAAAAATTTTTTAATTATTAATTTCCGTTACCGTTATTATGTTATCTCATTATGCAAGCACGCGTAGGTCATCCTGAAATTTCAAATATACACTGCAAACGATTTAATATGAAATTGACTTGGATTGGCCAAGATAAGGAATTTACATAATGGAAAGCAATGTTCCTTTGGGAAGATATACAGTCAGGCTACTTGATGTGAGTATTTATTTGGCTAAGGCCATTAGATAATGTAGTGCAGTCGTTCTCAACGGGGGCAATATCGTCCCCAAGGGGGCGAAATCTGAGCTCCGATAGATTTGAAAAATAACTAAAAGGAGGATATAGGGAAAAAACGTTGAGAAACCTTGAAAAGGAGTATCTTCACCCAAATTCAAACCATGTTGAGAAAATAACCAATTATGCTTCTCTTTGTCACTTCGATCACGTATTTGTGTATTTTGCATAACTACTTGGGTTGCGATTCTCTTTATAATGAAATCATGTAATTCCCTTTGTTGATGAAATACAGGATTAGGTATGAGTCTAAAAGTAATCATCAAGACATGAGAAAAGTTTCTTCATGTTTTCTAAGCTTTTCTGAATACAAAAAAGGGAATAGGAAGATTGTGTCGCATCAACCTTTGCTGAAGACGCCTTGCCTGCCTTGCAAAACAGCATGCACAATACTGGACTCGGACACCAACCGGTGCAAAGTGAGCAACCATCTTAGCAACAGAGCATACCTGTCAGAAAAGTTTCTTAAATATCAGTCTATCGTATATACACAGGTTGATGTAATACTTGCAAGTATATCTTCGTGGTATAGCTTTGTTGATTGAAAAGAACCACTGACTCCAATTATCTATTCGTAATATCTGCTGATAATAATAATTGCAAGGTTGAAATACAGAAATTAATCGCCGCGGCATTAAGAATAACGATAGAATAAAGTGAGAAGAATCACGTAGTTAAAACTCCTAATTTCTTTACACAACGGGTTGTAAATGATTGGAATAATCTTCCTGCCGATAACGTAGATGCGTCATCGCTCAACACCTTCAAAAATAGTTTAGACACAATTTGGGAAGACATTTAATATCACTAAGCGAATTAATTGAATAACTCATGAATAACTTATGAATAACACGTTTGAGTCCACACCTACAGGCAGTGGCGATTCTACAGGGGCAGAGGGAGCCATGCCCCCTCCCACACACTTTCATACGCTTTAATGTTGGGGTGTAGCTGATATATGATTGATTATCTCAGATTTGCGAGAAAAAAAAACTATGCCGTAAAAATGATTTCGTTTATTTTTTGGTAAGATCGAAGAAATATACCATGTTAACTCTGTTTTTGTTTTGAGAATTTGTCGTCTTGGAGTTGCGAAAGTGAATTAGCGCCCAACTATATGAAAATTGTTTGACGTAGTAGTATTTTATTCAATTTAGTAAAGTATTATACTTATATTTTAAAAATCATTCATATAAGTTGTGTATATCAACGTGGTGAAGTATAAAAATGAAGATTTCGAATTTTGCCCCCCTCTAATCTCGGCCCCCAAGTGCCCCCCACACACACTTTCTAAGCACTAGAAACGCCGCTGCCTTTTTGTTGGAAATTATTATATTACTAGTGAATACCCGTGAAAAAAATCACGGATATTTTTCTAAGAAAAAATAATAGCAAATTTGGTTCAGTTGAAGAGTCCATAGTTTCAAAGGGTGGGAAGGGGGTACTTTTATCAGCAAAGCTTTTACCCCTGAGTGAGAGAGTCAAGTGTTACGTTCATTATATAAGTATAGTAATTTCGCATGAATTGGTATCAGACCATCTATACTGGGAGATCCGATGATGAGAATCGAACCCACTAACAACGGCCAGCAAGATTAGTGTGCTGATCATTGCTATACGACGACTGTCCAGATGTGTTTTTTTTATATAATCTACTCGATATTTTAATTAAAATATTGTGTTGCAATACTTCATCCAATAGAAAGAATAAATAATAGAAATAATAGAAATATGTAGACTTCTATGGAACGGTATGACGAATTTACCTATCTACTTTTGTGGTTTGTAATCAGTGGAAAGAAAATCACGGATATATTTGGATTGAGATGGGTTTTTTTATAGAAACAAATACTGAATTCGTTTACTGGGAATAGTGCGTAATTTGAAACAGTGGGTTGGAATTATTTTTTCAGCACCCCCAGCCAGTGGAATAGTCCAGTGTTACGACCCACAAACCAAGAAAATCACACTGTTCATTATTAGGTTAGATTATGTTATTATTATTATAAAAGAAACTTACTTTCTGTTTTTGGTGGAACAGTCTGTTTGAAAATTTAATTCATCTAATTTCTATTCCAGATATTTTGACAATAATGAACAAGAACGAAAGAGAAAACAACTGGGGACTCAAATTTCCAAGTTTTCCCTCTTTTCTTTAATTTAAACAATTCGACTTTTGAAAGAAAAACAAACAAGCGTGAGGAATCTGATGGCCGCCGTGACCAAAGTTGAAAAAGATATGCCGTCAAACAGCAGACGTTTATCAATTTTGACTAGTTTTTACCTTCATCTTAATTGTTAGTTGTTTTTAAGATGAAGGTAAACACTAGTAAAAATTAATTAAAATATTGTGTTGCAATACTTCATCCAATAAAAAGAATAAATAATAGAAATATGTAGACTTCTATGACACGGTATGACGAATTATCTGTCTACTTTTGTGGTTTGTAGTCATGACATTATTTAATGCAGTTGCAGGGTGCGGTCAGCGCTCAACAGTCGAACACACATGAGTGGGCTACTTGATAGAAATCTGACGCATTTGCTAGAAAAGAAGACTAGATTAAGCGGCAGGCCAGGGAATTGTCATATATCCTGGCACAATGGCGTACCAAGCCCGGTCCGCCCCGGGTGACACCATTAGAGGGGGTGACGCCAAGAAGACTGTCTAAAAAATGTCATATAATTTCTTTGTAATTCTTTTTTCTAATAAAACATCCCAGTAGTTATAACAAACATGACATAATTTAATTTAAAAATTGTGAATAGGCTTACATACATACATTTTTAATTATAAAACGATTATTTATATATGTTAATCTCCTTCAGTCTTGCAAAGAAGGTTCTTAGAGGTCATGCGATATAGACCAATGACCAGCTGAGCGGTGATCTTTCGTTTACAGAGAATTCATCTCCTAGAAACAAGCAACCATTCAGTCCCCTTAGGCTTATTAGTGATCCTGTTGCCGATTGTCATTTCTAAAGACGTTACTGTTTTATAAGTTATTGGAAATTCAGATTTTATCACATGTGCTGTTTTAATTCTCATTAAACTAGTACTAAAACATCTCTTGAGGTACGCAGAAAACTTGTCTATATAAGATTATAACTTTCAATACCCTGTACTAACTAAGAACCTTTTTTATTTTTAACATATTTAGTGTTAGTGAGACAATTTACGTAGTGCAATAAAAAGCAAAATACAATTAGGGATCTAGGAGTAATAGTTTTGAAATTATGGGTGAATATGTCCGTGTATCTTTTGATGTCTGTATTAATAAAAAAGGAAAACTTCAACTATTACTAAAAGTATGATTTCTCGTCTTATAACATTTAAACACCACGGGAAGAAATGTTGCTAGGTAGGAGCCTACATTAAAAAAGAAATTCCCGTCAGATTTTATGAAAAAGTAAAGTTTGCGTATCTTTTGAGGTACGTATACATGTAGTACAAAAGGATCACCAAAATTCTAGATATCCTGGGAAGAGAGCAAGTTCAGGAAGGTGGGGGGTGACACCATGAGATATCAACCATAGGTATGCCATTGTCCTGGCTCAGACCCGGTGAAAAGATGAATATTTTTCGATGATGTAAAACATTGTCAGTATTTATTCTACAAATCAATTGTTGGCACAAGGCCACAAATGTAGAGCATCCAGTGAAGAACAGGCAACGACAGGTGTTTATTTCACTTCAGTTGGGCTAGTGAGAATCGAAGTCACTAATAATGGATGATGACAACTGCTTTTTAACTACTGTACGGCAAGTGCTATCTGGCCAAAATGTAGTTGCTCTATAGCAGGGGTTCTCAACCTTTTTGGTGTCACCGCCCACTTTCACATTGAAAATGTTTCCACAGCCCACCTGTATAGTAAATATTCAAAAGGATACCAAACATTGTTTAACTCTTATAAAACAATAAAAATGAACAGCTTTCGCCTTACAAGATTCTTCAATGAACGTAATGTAAGTAGTAACATATATATGTACCACGTACAGAGATACAGAGGGTGTAGTACAGATGTATGCACACCTACCCAAACATTTACACATTTCTCTACGCACCTACATAAAGTGCGTTATCACAGTGCTGCTTGGTGAATTAATAATAGCAAATGTTGCGGCTGACTCAGTTTTTATTGTCAATTAGAGACTCTAATACTCAAAATCCTATACCGCCCACCAAAATCTCTAAACGCCCACAATTTTTGCACAATTGCTCACAACCCACCTAAGACTTGAAATCGCCAACCGGTGGGCGATATCGCCCAGGTTGAGAAACCCTGCATAGCAAAACTATTAGGTTGGCCAAAACGTTCGTTATATTTCTGTCGTTAGATGTAATTAGGAGCGTTCAGTTTTGACTAACTTCATTCAGAAAGATTCCTTTTAGTTGTATCGTGACAGCTGTCGTATCAGCGTCCATTTTCCAAATATCAAAATTGGTTTATACATTGAAGATCGAAGAAAATAAGCAATAAATGCTTTAAAATACCTTTGAAGAGCTTCTATGTCTGATCGTTACTTGAATTGGTATGTTATTAAACAATGAGTACAAATTTTAAATTCTGTTTGCAATTGGTGGACCCTAATATGACATACCTCTGAATAATCACCTCCACAGACATAGGTATAATGTTTATGGATTTACGTATTTTTCATCTGTAAGTTTTAATGTAAATAAACAAGCCGAAATGGAAGCTACCCCAGAGGAATGAAATTAAAGATAACACAAAAGCATCCTTTACTCTTTTATTCCTGTAAGTATTCACAGTTAAAGGAACTGGGTTCGAGTCCCACCCGAGGCTTATTCTTTATTTTCCGATCAACGCTATTTGCTCACTGCCAGTGGGTAATCGGTCTGAGCAAAAGTTGCGATAAAAAAACAACTAATACAATTTAAGATGAAAGTAAAAAGTAGTCATAAATATTTAAATAATGATTTATAATACTTCATCTAACAAAAATGTATTAAATACTGTAACTATCAGCTAATGCTGCCTGATAAAAAATGTTCTTTGATATTGTTCACTCCCCACTGTAATGTTTATATATGTATGTATATATGTATACGAGGGCCCGGAAGTGAGAGCTGGTAAGGGTCTCTTTGACCACAGGCGATTGCATCATCGTCTTTGTTTCCCGTTCCTTTTCTAAGCGCAGCAAAATACGGTTTTAACCAAACGCGTTTTTAACCAACACAGCTAAACTCAGAACATAACAAACCAACAACAAAGAACAAAGACATAATAATAGGCAAATTCACAGTTATTCACAATTAAAGTCTGAGGCAGACCAGCAAATTAACTAATTCTAACTAATTCTTTTCAACCCTAAAAACAGTGGTGTAACTAGAGATAGCTGGAGATTTGGAGGTCCAGGGGGGTTGGCTCCTTGATGGCCCCCCTCCAACATTTAGTGAGATTTGATAAAAAAAGGAAAATGTACAATAAGTAGATATGCACTGTCACTTAATTGGTGAAAAACAACCACAAAGGCTGAATTATTATTTATGCAATTCATATATGTACACATATATTATCCAGATTATTGACAGAAGACGCTGTTGGAAGTAGCGAAAAATCAAAGTGCGGAGTTCAATCCGATGTAGCTTCCGCTGCTGAACAGGCCCAAACCTGACAAGACAAGGACAAAGAAACACCCGAATCCTACGTTATAAGGGTCACCTCTTTTGAAATTAAAGACCTCTGTTTACCTCATCACATTCGGATATTACACCTGAGGATCACCGAAGAAAGAAGTTCAATCGTCCGAAGAACTATTTGAATGTTAATGACCCTTCTCAAAACTATAGAAAAGAGAGTGAGAGCTGGTAAGTGTCTCTTTGACCACAGGCGATTTCCCTGGACTCATCGTCGTCTTTGTTCTCCGTTCTTTTTCTAAACACAGCTAAATACGGTTCGAACCAAACGCGTTTAACCAACACAGCTAAGAACGGAAAATATCACACAAACAAGAACAACAAAGATGTTACACCCACCAATAAATATTTACTAACCAGAATCCACCGTCTTATCTTACCTCTATTCATATAGAATTAGGGTTGAATTAAATTTTGTCTATGTCCTATCTATGGAAGCCAAGTTTTGGACACATTGTAGTATTATAAGTGTCCAATAAGGAAACACAGACATTGCATGCTCCGAAGAAAAAACCTTTAAGCAAAGATTCAACTCTGATTTGCTCAGTGTAAATACGCACCTTGCACATAAAGATGAACAAAACATTCCAAGGGATATTATGAATCACTGCCACCCATATGTGCTGTGTTGGGGGTGATCAATTAAAAAGTTGGGAAAAGGGGTAATCAATGAATAAGTTATTTGTGACCAATTTAGCATAAACTTACATTGCATATTGAACCCCCTCTAAAAACCTATTTAGGAGTGGTATTTTCAAAAAACAAAAGAAAACATTTTCCCTACTCATTGAGAGGAGTGTGCATTTTTCTGCTATTAACGTTTAGGGCTGGGCGAAGTCCGGATACACAGATATATACATATAAATTTCAGAACACATGAATAACCTAAACCCAGAAATAAACCAGTGTTGTGGGTAGCGGTGATTAATAACTAAATACAAATCTCTAGATACTCAGCGTCTCTTACCACTATTGAACGAGACTCGTTGTACCGTCTTTCTTTTTAGAATTTCGAACAAATGCAGGCAGAGCTGAAAATATTACTGCAGTGTTGCGATGCTACGACGAAAAAAACCCTATAGATTTCCTTATCAAGCGGATCCCACTTCTAACAATGACGAGTAAGAAATGTAAATCATCTGTAACCTTGATGTTTTTATATGTGTGTGTGTGGAGGGGGGAGGGTAATGGCTATAACTTTTATATGCTTTTAGGCGATTTTTATATCAGATGATTTAGTTGTCTATTCTAGCTGGATATACAAGATTCTACATTGAGCACAAGCACGCACAAGTACACGTGACTGTCATCAGATTATTTCAGTTGGAAACCTGGTGGAAAGAAAGCACCTAATCTCCTCCTGTCAGCAGCTCTTCTGTGGTGGTACACATTATGTCTTTCTTGTTTGTTTGTTGGTTGGTTATTTGTTTGTTAGTTTCTGTTTTTAGTTGTGTTGGTTAAACGCGTTTGGTTAGAACCGTCTTTAGCTGTGTTTAGAAAAAGAACGGAGAGGAACAAAAAGACGCGTGTCCAGGGCAATCGAGACCTTCCCAGCTTCCACTTGCGGGCCCTCGTTTCCGGGGGGGGGGGCTATTGGGTAGCTTCTGCTTCGGCATGTGTATTGATATTAAGCATACATATATACATACATATATAAACATTACAGTACAGTACAGTTAACACGAGAAAAGGAAAATATCTTTAAACAATTTTATATATATATCCATTAAAGACATATGTCAGATAGCCTAATAATATTGCTTCGTTAGATTAATTGACTTTATAGTATGGAAGAGGTTGTTCAAGTCTGAACTAATCTAATTTTATTTATAAGACACCAGAGATCATACAAGACTATGAAATTTACGCCTAAATGTATCTTTTTACAACGACATGTTAAAAAATAGCCTCGTTTGCCCAGAAACCACATCATCCAAAGAGTTTGACCAAAGGTATAATCACAGATCTTTTGCACTTTTAGGCCGGCCCGTCAATCAAGCGAACCTAGGCGGTCGCCTAGGGCCCAAAGGACCAAGGGGTGCTCTCGAAGATTGCATGTAGAATGGCTTACAAACTGACACACCGGATCACCTAAGTTAAACAATGTGTTGTCAGGTTAGTTTCATTCAGGTGTGGCAGCGAAAATCAAGAATACATGTATCATGAATCATCTCGTGTCGCTCCTGGCCGTCGAATTCTGACAGTTGTGTAATCCTACGCAACCCTATCCTCACTCATAGAAATCCCTGTAACATTTTAACATTTTATTTTAGTGTGAAAAAAAGGTATACAATTTGTATATACAAGCACACACCATAACAATTATATTTACACAATATCCAGGGCCTTAAACCTTTGCAGGGGTGTAATAAACATCGTAATTCTCCTTAAAATCATTTACATCTGTTGATAGCATTACATATTCCGGTAATCTATTCCAAAGTCCTACCACTCTATTGCTAAAACAGATATTTATGATATTCAATCTACTTGTATTTGCTTATACCGTATATGTGTGGCCTCTCAGTCATTTGTACCCCTTCTAATACATTTAATACATTTAATACATCTAATACATCAGGGTTTACTACTTCTAAACAACGCACAATCTTAAACATTTATATTAAGTCTCCCCGATCCCTCCTATTTTCTAACGATGTTAACCCTAACACTTTTAACCTACCTTCATAACTCATACTTTTTAATTCCAGTACTAACTTAGTTGCTCGTCTCTGGACTTTTTCTAATAAGTTGTTATCTCTCTCAAAGTATGGTGACCAGGCATGTGCACAGTACTCGACGTGTGAACGAACGGTCTTATATAGTATAAGGAACGAGTTATGGTTAATCAGTCCTAGCACCCTGTTCGCCTTAGCAGCAGCACTGGAAATTTATCAGTTACTATGATACCAAGATCCTTTTCATCATTTACAATATCTAGTATATTTCCGTTCATACAGTAATCGTAAGATGGATTTCTATTTCCTACGTGTAACACCTTACATTTATCTTCATTAAAAGCTAATAAACATTATCTTGAGCATAGCATTAATTTATCTAGGTAAGGAATCTATATTATATATTTATGTCAACCCTAGTGGTTAGGTTGTTCGAGAACAGTAATGCTTGTACATAAAGGTTTTTATATCAGTGTAATATAACAATGTTTTAAAACTCAGACCCTGTGTTCTAACTCACCATAGTCTGACTGACTGCCTGGCCTACTCACTTATGTCTTCTGATTGACCACTTAGGTTAACTGGTCGCTTTATATACATTTTCATGGTCTAAGAGTACGTGCTTTGCCTCCATTCGATCACTTGTAACACGAGTGTATCCTTTTGAACATATCCTTAGACCCTTCTGTGGTCAAGTTACATTACTGAATATATCACAATTACAATCAGGTCTGCCGCTTGGAGACTGTAATGTTTATCTATGTATATATGTATGCTTAAAATCAATAAACACGCCGATGCAAGCTACCCAACAGCACCCATTAACGAGAGCCCGGATGATGGAGCTGGGAAGGCCTCTTTGACTACAGGCTATCGCCCTGAACACACGTCCTTTGTTCTTCTCCGTTCTTCTTTTCTAAGCACAGCTAAATACAGTTAAAACCAAACGCGTTTAACCAACACAGCTAAAACAGAAAATAACAAACACCCAAAACTCCAAAACAAACAACAACGTAACACTGGCGACGAGGAAAACGAACGAAAGAAAACCACCAGGGAAAAAAACAACGAACAAACAAAGGCCATAACAACGAATAACAGGGGTGGAAAACCAAACTATCCGAACCACATGAACAAATGTATCTTGCACATTTCCCAGTTTTCAACTGCAAATCAGAAGGGAAAATCATCCGATGGAAGAAATTGGTAAATAGACTAAAAAAACCTATTCATCGCACAGATGATCAGCGACGATATCGAACAGTTAACGCCATGAGGAGACGAGACACATTTCGAAAGACTCGTTAAAGCCGTGGAAAACTATTTCTGTCCACACATCACGTCGATCGCCGCTTCTGACAGCGATTATGCATCCATCTGGATGCCACACCAGCCCCAAATGAGAAAAAATGGCTAAACTCATTATCTGAGAAGGACGCCAGAAAAGTCAAATAAAATGTGTGTACTCGCAACAAACCGAGATTGATGAACTACACCAAGAAAAAAGGCTACATTTATCTGAAAAACGCCTCACCGAAACTGAAGAGCAGTTAGTTGAATAGAAAATGTATTTGACATTTTCAAGATAGAACCATTGAACGAAGGTGTGTGTAGAAATCTAAAAATCAACCTAATTTGTGTGAAGGTTATGTCTTAAAAAAGGATTGGCGTAATTCTCAAAAACGACTGTATAATACGAGCAGCATGACATCTATTTCCACGAAAGTAACACCCACATGGCATAGTTATTTACTCTAGTTTTAAATAGGAGTTTCTTATTAACTGGAATCATTTAACAAGACTGCTGAAAAAAGGAACCCTGTAGTCCGGGGACCAGCAGGGGTTACCGTGCACCCACCCCCCCATGATTCTACTTTTAGGGTACCAAAATGTTCCTTAGGGCGTGCGAGACACAAAAAGAGCGAAAAAAAAGAGTGTCAGACAAAAAAGAGCGAGATTAAACAGCAAGACAAAAAAAGACCGAGACATAAAAAGAATTAGAAAAGCCCCGTTTGTACAAAAAACACTTTATCCATTTCCCGTGAGTTTGATCA
>VCCN01000986.1:12440588-12480797 GCA_006491835.1 Architeuthis dux
GAAAGGCGCATTCCGATAGGAGTTCACAGCTACGATAGTGAGAATCTGGCTTGAACTAAAGGTCGCGAAAGGCGCATTTCGATAGGGACCTCACTGTTACAAAAGTGGGGCCCCGGCATTTTCGTAAAAATCAAAATAACAAAAAGTTCATTTTTTTTATTTACTTTCTTTGGTCATTTTCCAACGTTTAGCTTTTTTCTGATAATATCTGCTAACATTACCTTGATATCGGCTAACTCTCGGTGGAAAAACCTCACTAATGACCATTCACTGTAGAGGAAATATATTCTCCTGAATTTAATATTTATTTTTACTAATATTTGACGAAGGCAGTAATAACAGTTCAGAGAAACAAGCTGCCATAAACAATATGATGAATAGAAAACATTTAATATTAATTCCTCTTCCAAACAAGCACTATTCATTACATTGGTGACGTTCGATAACAATGATAATTATAATGATATTTATTAGTTGAGAACCTATATTTGCGTCGGTGTGAGCGACTGCTAAATGAGCGAGCAAATATTGAATCTCAACTAATAAATGTCATTATAATTATCATATTCTGTCGGATATAAAATTATCCATCATTTGATTTCATTACAAACAATAAAAGAAATTTGATTTGTTAAGCAAATACGCGATTACGTAAAAGCATTTTTCAAATTAGTTCCAGTTTTTGTGATTTATTTTTCTAATGTTCCGATAAAAAGTCATCATTTCGAAACAGTAAGAACTTAAACAAAAGTTGTTCCTGATAACACTTTTGGTTTCACGCTCGTTCCAGAATCTGTCACATTTGGATAGAATTACAATAGTCCTGACTGTTCTTTCCGTCTGTCTATCCATAAGAAGGGTGGGCAATAGACTACTGAAGAAGTGATTCATTCTTGGAGCGGATCCATCAACTATTAACTCCCTTGTGTCATAGCTATCAGTCCACATGGGTGTTTCAAGTTAAAACAAGGGTTTATGACATTTGATTGTAAATAGCTCAAAATGATTTGCTCTGAGACATATGGTTATTTTGTAAACTTTACCCAGCATGAAATTTCCATATTTGATTATTTCTTTTCTGACTAGTGCACCACAACGAAAATCCGCCATTATGAAAAATGGCGCTAAGATTTTGTTGCAACTCGTCTGGAATGTCTACCCAAGTTATTTTTACTCACTGAAGGTCCATCTAGCCTGTCCAATTGGTTTCATTAGTCAACTCAAAATTCCTACGGAGCCCTATTACAGCGCCAGGACTACAAAGCGAGTAGCCGCGATCATTGTCAATTGACCACCATGATCAATGATGATATGCAAGATGCAATACATCCACAGTGTTGACAATCACTTCATTATATTGATTTCAATTTGAATTTATTTTAACGTGAATATTGGAGAAAATGAAAATCTAGTGGTCCTCTGAACGATTGTATTTTCCTAACTATTAGGTTGGTGCAAAAATAATTGCGGTTTTTCACCATCAACATTAAAGCAGTATATCTCAGCTTAGAATAAGAATTATTAATCGAAATAAAAACCTTCAGAATCTACACATTTTTGCCAACTAGAAACAAGTCTATTTATTCCGGAAGCATAGAATTATTGGGGTCCTGGAACCAATGAATTCTTCGAGGGCGTTTTAAGCTGTTGCTTGGTTGTTGAAGACCTTCCCTTGCAGGAAGTAGTCGGTCGGAGAGAGGACCGGTGAGTAAGCTGGGTGAGGTAGTTTCGTAGCCTAGTGCCTTCAATTTCTGCAGGGTCATTCGCGTGACATGCGGTCGGGTGTTGTCATGGAGAAGAATTGGTCCTTTTCGATTGACCAATATTGGACGTAAACGTTGCAGTTCTTGGTGCATTTTGTCGATTTCCTGGCAATACTTCTTTGCTGTAATGGTTTCGCCAGGATTCAAGAAATTGTAGTGGATGATTCCACTTGCCGACCACCAAACAGTGACCATAATCTTCTTTTGATGCAGGTTTGGTTTGGAAGAAGTGTTTTGGTGCTTCACTTCTGTCCAGCCACTGCGCGGAACGCCGTCGATTATTGTACAGAATCCATTTTTCATTACATGTCACAATTCGGTCGTTTTTGTTTGTCAGCTCGTGCGGAACCCATTTGTCGAGCTTTTTTGCTTTTCCAATTTGGTGCAAATGTCGAACAACTGTTGAATGGTCAACTATAAAAACCCCTCGAGTTTTTTTGCGTGGGTCCGCCTCAATAATGGCCCTCAATTGGATGTCGTCAATCACAGTCCATGACTCTCCTCATCTTCAAGGCTCTCGTCTCCGTTTCGAAATTGTTGGAACCAGTGTTGAGCTGTACGTTCGTCGACGGTCCCCATGCCAAATACTTGGTTGATATTGCGAGCAGTTTCCGCTGCTTTAGGTGCCATTTTGAACTCGTACAGCAAAGTTACTCGAATTTGATTTTTTTTCCATCTTTGATTTGACAGCTTCAAATAAACCAGAATACATAGTGAAAAAAAAACGTTCAGCTTAAAATAGAGCAAAATTGACTCTTTAAAATGGTATATTCCATGAACATAGTTAAATAATAGTTTATTCCACATATGTAGCAAAGTTTAAATTAACAAAAACCGCAATTATTTTTGCACTGACCGAATATTTAACTTTTTTCATGGAAAAATTGATTTTAATGGAAAAATTATTTTTATGTTTTGATGATATCTAAAATTTTGACTTTTCCGTCACAAGCCAAGCTTTGTATTATTGTATTGTTTATCTAATGACATGTTTCAATTCGTATCATTCTAATATGATTCTCTTTGAATTTGTAACTTACCGGGCGTGAGAAGTTCCCAGGGTATGAAACCTCTAAGGAAGCACCTATGACAATTGAACTCTTGTAGGCATTTAAGCAACGACAAAATAAGATTTTCTTTATGATGTAAGAAAATATGGTCTATGATTTTCTTTTATTGATGATGTCAGCTCACACATCTGACTTTGTGGTATCACGTGACCGTTTATAGCTATACTAATTGTTGTGACGTCGAATTTTTACTGTTTTTTTAAAAGTTAAGAACACTATTTTTTACGAGCATTCATTAAAATAAATCGTTTTGAGATATCACACCCCGGCCTTTTGCCTAGGATCAACTTTATCTCGATACATGTGGGGACCTACATTAAACTTGATCTTGTGTCAGGGGTGGATCCAACCTGTTGAGCTGACCTTCTTCCCAAATATTGGGGGGATGTTCGGGGGTCTATGCTCCCCAGAAAATTTTGAAAAATTATGTATCCAAGATTGGCTAAAAACATGCTTGAAAAGTTTAGTATGTGATCTTGTTGAGCTGACCGTCTCTCCAAATTTGAAAATTGCGTTTCAGGGCTATTGAAATTCAGATAAATAAAAGTTTTCGGAAAAATTCTCAGGGTCTTGCAGGTTGTCATGTGTTGAGACGAAAAGATTTAAAATTCTCAGGGTCTTGAAAGGAGGCAAATAAATACCATTTTTAAGATATCGCTTGTAATGATGGATGTTTTACTGTTTGCAGATTAGTGGTGAATCTGTGAAAAGAGTGAGAGAACTTACAACAGATCCATAGAAAAAAAAGGGTAAATTCGAGTTTGGAGACTTGATGGAAATAAGATATTGCTGACTGTACATTTCAATGGGCCGATCCAGGGGGTCTTCCAGGGTCTTCTGAAAGACCCTCAAAATTATTCCGAAAATTTCTGAGCATCTTCCGAGTTTTAAATCGTTTTGTCTCAACACATGACAACTTTCAAGGCCCTGGGGGTTGGGGGTAGTCCAAGGGAGGAATAAGGCTTAAAAATAAAAGTCCAGTCTAGAGATAGGGTTTTCTGCACTTCTATCTATCAATTCGAAGGCTCGAAATAAGCTCCAAGTTGAGAATGATTTAAGATGTGCTCTCTCACTAATAGACCCACAAATCGAAGAACTAGTAGCAAAAAACAAGAACAGAGATCACATTGATGTGTATATCAGTTACGATAGCAGAATTCTTATTTTTTGTAATACACTAGAATTTCAAATTATTTCAAATTATTTTCGCTTGCTTTCTTTGAGTAACAAATAGACAGCAGCTGTACGATTATAAAATTAAACTAATTCTTAGTATGAAGCAGTCTAATTATACTTAAAATAAAGTTATTATTTGAAATTATTCTTTGTTGCAACGTAATAAATGGAAGAGGGGATACTAGTAATCTTATAGACAAAAAATGGGAAATGACTCAAAAAGGTTGGGAAACACTGGTATAGACTATATGATTGGTAATGAGAAAAGTCAGTTGAAGATTTGGGGCTGTAATTCTACTTTTTATGCTTGTTGATGGGATCGAAATGCATCCTTGGAATGTGAATGCTGATTGACTTTAAAATCAAGTTTGTTCGTTAGGTTTTTTGAACAGCCAAAGTGGGAACAGTTTTTCTGTTGGACCGAGATGAAAGAGTATGGAGGTGGGAAGAAACAATACTTTTACTAAAAGTAGCGAAACATTCTGCTACACACTTCACGTATCACAACGCCGCCCGGCACCCTGTCTGTCACTCCTCACCAGCCGATGTAATCACCCATGTTGTGAAAAGATAGAAGGACGAAGTTCTGGTGCTTTAGTTGAAGCGTCTCTTGGAACAGGCATCGAAATCAAAAAGAAATAGGATCTGTAAGCAGGAACCACAACACTAGTTAGAACAAAAACTAAATGTTTATTTTATATTGTAGTCAAACCGGGGGCAATGTGATACATTTGCTAGGGTCCGTAGATCGGTCGGTTAATGGTCGACTCGTGAGACAGAAGGGGAGAGTTTGTAGCGGCGGAGAAGATGCAGAGTCTTGGTTATGCAGGGATTCGTCGTAATCTCAGTCCCCACTCTCAGATCCTCAACGCCAGCCGCTCGACCCAGCAGGTCGGTCACCACGGCTAACGACAAGGGTCCTCTCTGCCAAATCTGGCGAGTCTGCAAATCTGCTGAAGATCCAGCTCCTTTTATGAGAATTTGTCATTTCTCGGAGTGGGCTTGACGCAGTGTGTGGCTGGACTAATTACCCAGTAGGTCCAATCAATCAATCTCCCTCCACACCTCAATTCAACATCCGCCCCCTCACTTCCTGAGCGCTAACTTGCAATTCTATTGGTTAGATTCCTCACCCTCTGTCCCCACCGGGCGGGACCGCACATCTTTGCGTAGGTGGAAAGGGGATGGTCATTAAAATTTCTTTATCAATTAGAATTAGAATTTCCCATCACCTTGCATCTGGTCAGACTTCCCGACAGGGCCCCAACTATGTCACCCTGGGCCCCTTTTATCCAAACAATCCCCACTCTGTGGTTCCTCAAACTTTTGTCTCGGAATTTCCAGGTTGGTCAAAATAAATAGTTCCATCTTATCCACTTGACATATTCCTGGTCAGATATTTAAAATAAACAGGGCTATCTTTACTCACTTGACTTAATTTCTGGGTAGACTTTTAAAATAAACAAGCCTCTTATCCACTTGACATCTTTTTAGGTGGATTCATGATTTAATTTGAAATCCTTCCCCAGCTAGTTTTTCATGCACTTGTAAAATCCAGGATATATTTTACTTACTTCTAAAACCCTTCTACCGATAGTATCACACACGTATAATCGATGTTTAGAAGAAAAGATGACTAGTGATGAGGAACGAATGCAGTTGATTATCACAGAACCACTGATTAATGTTAGTGAATTATGGCTGTAGTCTTAGGTAACATTTATATCTCAAAGATATCCCTTTTGACTTTAGACAAAAGAAAGGCCATTACGAGCTTTAGAATCCAGGCACTGTTACATTGCAGATCTAACTGATCATTTCTTTTATAGATAGTTTCTCCTGGTAGTGACCTATTACTCTCCTTAAATTGTAAAGTGAGTTCAGAAAGTACTGAATTTAAATACTAATTCATGACTTTGAAGACCGGCCTTTGGTACGGTTGGTGGTGGTTCATTTTGCTTACGATCTCTTGCGGTCAACGTTGTTATAAAATATCCAATTTTCATTGTCTGCAATAATTTGTTTAAAAATAGAACATTTTCATAAAGTTTAAGTACCGAATCTTACACGGAAATACGATTCAGTAGGTTTTTTTTCGCTGAACTTATAACATAACCCAGCTGGAGTAATTAGTAATATTTTCATTTATTTTCCTATTTCAATGTTGATATGCATCGAGTTAGCCATTAGCCGGTGGATTTGGGAAGAAGAAACAAGGAGAAATAAACAAGAAATGAAAACAACCAGAAATCTGTAACTACAGCGGTCATAAAAAAAAGTCGACGCTTCTTACTGATGTACATAAACAATGTTTATTAGTGTCTGAAGTATCAGTACACCGTGAAAACTGCAATACAAGCGATGAAGCCACGAATTAAAACAAAGAAACGAGTGCAGTTTAAACAGTATAAATCAGTCCGTGTTTCAGTTAAAATTGCGCGTTGGCCTTCACAGGACCTCGCTGAACCGGGTCTGACTCTAAGAAATGTTGCAGGTAGACTGGAGATGGCCAGTCACACACTCTATATATGCATCTTAGCTAGGATGGCCATCTCCACAAAGGAAGACACTCTAGCCCTGGGTTCCCAACCTGGGGTCCGCGGATGCCTGGGAGTCCACAAAAGGTATTATATATATTTCCAAATTTTCAAAAAGACGGATATTGCAGACTGAAAAGAAGGACTGACTCTCTTGGACGTGTTGTTAATGAGGAGTTGTAAATATATAAAAGTTTTGTATAAAATATACAAAATACTTAGAAGAATTGTTGATTTGTCAAATATCACTTGAATATATAAATGCGATTTTGTAGTAATTTTTGTAAATTTTCACACAAAAAAACAGTATATCTGAGGTAATTTGAATAAGTTTTTCAGTCTGACCCCGCAAAAGGGGACGATTTAACGGCCGGACGGAGGACAGAGTGCTTAAAAGCCAGACTGCACGGCGTAAGGCCGGGCGGCTGGCCACCCTAAATAGCAGCAGGAGCAGAAAAGGGTCAAGTGAGAAACACTCCTTTATTATAACACTTATATGGTGACGGGGGCAGAGAATTCTAAATGTAATTTCTCAATTATGTAGAGACAACACCTTTTGTATTTTTACATACAAATATAAAAGTAATACATAACATTACAACACAATAAATTCATATACAATGTACAAACTATAAGTTTATACATTATTATTAACAAACATACAAACAAACATACCAAAATCGGATCATTATTATCGGCTAAGCACGACCGCAGACCCCACACTATTATTAAGTTTTTGTAACAAACAAACAAACATACATAAATCGGATCATTATTATCTGAATAGGCTCGAACGCCACACTATTATTATTATTAAGTTGCAAACTGGACTGAAAATTGCTTTATTCTTCAAGTTAGAGCATTTTAACGGTGTAGCGCTAACAAAACTCTGGCTGCGATGTTCCGTTTTCGCTGTGTTACGGTAACAAATCCACAAATAGAAATCGGATCATTAAAATAATACTCGTTGATTCACGGATATTCAGTTCCCCCCCGCTATCCGAAAGAAGACCGTTCCTATAAAGCCTTTCGTGAGCCGAAATGGCGTAAAGCGAAGAAGCGGTTACCATTATTTTGGGGGAACATTTTTGAGCGTTCCCAGACACCAAAATGTCTGAGTCATCGGAAGTTGTGGTGTGTGCAGCCTATACTGACTCACTACAAAACAAAAGCTGGACACTACTTTCGATTTTCACCTTTTTATGAGTACCTTTTTTTTATTTGAAAAATATTGCAATTATAACCGAATCTAAAACTTTAAAGAAGATATTTAAATTTTGCAATACGTCTTAAAAGAGCGCTAAAAAGTGTGTGGTAGTTGCTAACACGTATATATATATTTGTGTTGGCCTCGTGTAAGTAACGTAATCAATGTTCGTTATTTTTCTTTTTCTGTTACATAGTGACAAAGTATTCGGCACACCGCCAGGTGCGATAGAAATATATAAGAACTAAGTATGTTTCACCAATCGTTTGTGCTAGAATTAATAGTTTAGTTATTGTTTACTGTAAATGAATTTGTCGGCTTTCGTATTGTTGATTGATTGATTCGCAGCTTATTGTTTTTACCGGCCCTTGGTCAACTCCGCAGGGAGTCCGTGGCCAAAAAAAAGGGCGTACTTTTGCCCGCCAAGAATGTAAAAAAGAAGGGGACAAAGAAATTTGCTATAAATTCGAAGAATCCCCTTCCTTCACCAGTTCCAGAAATAATTTGTTACCGTTCAGATCTTTCGCTGGACACAAGCGTTAGCCGTTGTAATTCTGGGCTCACATTTAAAAAAGACATTCCACACACTTACACACAAGCCCTACACTTTTAAAACCACATTTGAAAACACTTTCAAACCGTGACTTCTCTCAAGAAGTACAGAACTTTAAATCAGTGTCTTCCTCCGAGAAGTAAAATTTATGCACACCTCCAAGACGAGCGAAGACCTGATAAAACCAATAATAGGCGGACACCTCGCCGCATAAAGAAGTATTTTATGCAACCCCCTACCTCGTGATCATCAATCAATTGAAGAAAAAAGGTAAGTTGCATCAATTAAATATACTTTGCGGGAGCCGCACATTTTTTACTTAAAAAACAAGTAACAATTTTATTCCTGATATTCCTGCGTTCAAGAAAAAACTAAGTAACAGTATATTTGTTTCAGAATTATTTTGGGGAATACTAAAAATTCCCAACAAATACGCCTCTGTGCAGTAACAAAGTTCACGTCTGGATTATCATAAAGCACTTCCAGTGAACAGAGTTCAAAGGTCAGCTCTGATGTTACGTAATCTTAAAGTCTACCTCTCCACAGAGTATTTTGAATTGCTTATGATAAATACTGATGACTGGAATAAATTGACGTAATTGAAAGAAAATATTTTCAGTCCCTATTATTTTTTTTTTTTTTTGCAATCTCTCCACAAATGGAAAAATGGGAGAATTTAAATCAAATTGAAAGAAAAAAAAAGGTGAAAATGTACTTTAAATTTTAATTAAACACAATTAGGAGTGTTTCAATTATACCTTTTTTAGGCGAAAATAAAGTTGAAAGTAAAACGACTACCTATATGTTTTACTAGCCAAAGAAGAATAGAACTTGTTATTCTTAAGTTAAATTTTATGAAAATACGTAGTTTTTCCTGTAGAATTAATGAAAAAAAAGTTCCCGATACGTTAATAATAGCATATTGTGAATATTTTTTTAATGCTTTCTATTCTCCAAGAAACCTTATTTTTTTAAAAAAGATAAAATTTAAAGATTAATAATGATTCACAACTTACTTTAATGTTGAAACTGAACATTTTCGTAGAAAACAGAATTTTTAATTGCACAAAACTTTCTCAAAAACAGACAGAAATAACGAACGCGCAACAGGCTGTGAATAACGTAACATTTCTATTTTAAGTTTTTTTTTTAAATCATAAAATTGTATTTTTAAAAATAATTATTGGATTGGAACACGAATTTATTTGAAAGAAAAAATATTTAATGTGTCTCATTTAGATAATTACCATCATTTAATTGAAGAAGAAAAAAACTCATCCTAGCAAAATCACAATTACATTTTACGCACATGTTTACTAAGTGTTATCGTCGCATAATGTTTATCGTACATGGCTTTCAACCGGCTTGCTGAAGGTTCAAATCGCAAACATACCTGCCAAGGTTTAGAAACTCTCAGGGGGAGATTTCCTAAAAAATGCTCACACACCTCCCCCAACATGGATGGGGGGGGCATAGAAAATATTCAATTCTAGAAGCTCTAAAACAGCTATTTCAGTGTATTGAAAACCTATCTTAACGTAATTTTAAACCAAGATAATCAACAAAATGCGGGAGACTTGGTAGGTCTGCAAATAGGAGGGAAAACATTTTTACAGGTATATTTTTTTGATTTGTACAATTTCATTACATGCGGGAGGGGGCAGCACTTGGCTTCAGCACGTTTGCATTCCGGCATGTTTTCCGTGTTGTAGCGTAAAGAGATGCTTGACAACATCAAAGACGTGGTGCACTTAAGAACTGGTCATGGCCAAGTGTATGATGAAAGGTGAAGCAGTTTCAAGCGCCAGAGATGTGTCATAAAAATGAGTTATGTTGTAAATATTAGCACATTAAAATTAATTCACATCACATTCACCGGGGGGGGTAGGAGGGGCCAGACCCCCTGCCTTGGCGACGAGCCTGGTTCGAGATGAGATGGCATAAGTCACATCTTTCACATCCCAAGTTCACAGCAGTTTTCTCCAGCCGTTTAAAATCAACAATACACAAAGTGTTCGATTATCAACAGTAATAAAATCATCCTTGAAAAAAAATGCTCCACCAAATATGCCTCACCTGTCGTGAGTTATTAATTTTATATTAGTGGCGACTGTGGGTTACCGTAATTTCACCTACCGTGGGTTATTAATTTTACATTGTGGCGCTTGTTGCTTACCGTAATTTCTGCTTCCTCTTCCGTTCCTGTTTGGACCTTTCCGACCATCTTCGTCTCGTCTTTCGTAGCCGCAGTTACGTAGCGAATTGCTGTTGCTTAGAAGACCGAGAGGAATCTTAATTTTGTCAAAATGTCGAACAACCCTGAGCGTTTTGATGCTCTGTTGTTAGGAATGGCAACACAATGTGAAGAAGGAGTTCCTGAGGTAAGTTACTTGTCTATTTTATTGGTTGGTTTTAAAATATTTAGTTGAAAATTCGCCCCCATAATCTTCGTCTCAAAAAAAGTTACGTGTTTAATAGTTGAGCCAAGGCAATGGGGAGGAATCTTAAAATTGATTACGATTATTCGATAACGACCCAGTTGTCAGTCTAACTTTGATTTTATATTGTAATTTTAATTAGTTTCTATTTTTACTTTTTATTTCCGATCAATCAATTCTTTAGTTGAGGGGTTTTACAAGCTTGCCTTTCTTACACTTTAGGCTGATATTGATTCATTAGCAATTTTATTTAGAATTTATTAGCAAAAAAACATAGTAAATTTCCATTGTATTTTTTTGTTTTATTCTTTGGTTTGCATTTATCTTTTGCTAACGTTTGAATCGTTTTTTTTTTTTTAAATAAATAAATAAATGCTAGGTCTAAAGGTAGGTGTTAATAATCCCGCCATGCATGTGCCTGCATGTTTCCTGTCAACGTCAGTTTATGTCGAAATTAAAAAAGATAAACTGTTTTTGGTTCAATTCCCTTTTTTTTTTATTAAATTGGAAATGAATTCGACCATTATTGGTCATAATTTCTAGCTAGCACGCATTGCACCTTTGAAAATAATTCTGTCTAATCAACACGTAATAATGACAGTGCACATTCAATTTTGCAAACGTGTTCTTCAAATTTCTCAGAACATGAACAGGGCGGTTTTTTGT
This sequence comes from Architeuthis dux, assembly GCA_006491835.1. Taxonomy (NCBI): domain Eukaryota; kingdom Metazoa; phylum Mollusca; class Cephalopoda; order Oegopsida; family Architeuthidae; genus Architeuthis; species Architeuthis dux. The sequence continues at coordinate 12,451,999 of VCCN01000986.1, forward strand.
ATATCAAAATCTTTATGAATTATATAGGAAATATCATATTTTACACACGGTATTTTGGTTCAATAGTAAAATAAACATTAACGTCTTTCTTTTTTCCCTTCTATTTTACGAACCTATGGATGAACAGAAGTCTAAAGTCTTATGTCATAAGACTATCTGCCCACGAGGTTTCACTTTCCACAGATTTACTTCGTCGTATTAAAATAAAAATTAACTTATTTTTTATCAAAGTTTATTCCAGTTAAAATAAGATCTCACTGTGGTGTCCAAGTGTTTTAATTAATATACTAAGTTGTAATTACAAGTCGTGTCAGTAAAAGAAAAACAAGGAAGTATATATTTGTTTGGTTTAGGTTCGCAAAAAAAGGAAGGTAACTAGTATAGATGCTGTACATGATGAATTACGCAGACAATTTGGAACAAATAGGAGACTGTTTACTTCTTATTTACATGAGTTTGTGAAGAAATACTGTTAGAAATGACAAAGAAAATGCATTTAATCATTTTTTTATATTAATTTCAACTGTATAGCCTATTCATTTTAGTGTGACAAATTTGAAAAAAATATTCAATCTTTTTTTTCTATTGTTAATTGCAACAATCCAAACACTAACCCTAAATTATATCTTTGTAGTTAAATTTAATAAAATACAGTTTTAAATGGTCAAGTTTTCTTCATTTGTTCCTTAGAGTTAGCAATAGCTTAAATAAATATCTGCTGAAGTTACCCCCCTTTTTTGCGAACCTAATCCAAACAATACCTTTTTTTTTTTTTTTCTTTTTAAAACCGGAAAATTCTTTCTTTTTTTTTTTTTTCTTTTTTTTTCAATTGATGCACAAAAATTACTAGTTTATAATGAATTACAATCTTAATGCCTTTTTTTTTTTTTTTTTTTTTTTTTTTTTTTTTTTTTTTAAAGAATCTTATTTCTCTCACCCTCGCTTGTTACAAAATTTAATCTATCTTCCTTTTTAAATTCATGCAATCCATTAAAAAAAAAATTTACTAAAAATCAGAACTGGAAATTAGGTATTTGTAAACTTTTCTGGTATGTTCCTAAGTATTGTTGACAAGAGCAACATTCCTTAATTAACATGTTACACTTTATAGTAGTAGCCATAGTAACAAGCTCGTATGTACTTTTTCATCTGGGCTCGATTTTATTCAAATGATAATTTATTAACAAGGAGATTTGTCTGAGGAGTTCTCGGATGCATTCACTTTTAAAATATTTGGCTACAAACTTTAAAAAAAAAAATGACCTCGATGGTCGTTTCAAACAATTTAACAAAAAGCTAAGCTAGAACAAACTAGAAAGCACTTGGAGAGCGCATACCTCTGCCAATGCCGTACACTAACTAAATACCGAATGGAAATCAATTCAGTTCAGTGTTACCAACAACATTTTCGCGTTAGATTGTCTGCTAAAAAGCGCTAAATTAAAAAAAAATATCTCTAAAAGAGTCCAAATTTCAATCGGTTGATTATAAAAATAGCTATTTCCGGTTAAATTCGGCTATAAAAAATATAGGTGTTAACATTAGACTCGATCTAAACCCAAAGCAGACAACATATTGTTTTTTTCTTTTGTAGGGGTAGGGTGGGATACGATTAGTGTTATGTATACATATGTATAAAATAAATAATTTCTATGCAGAAAAAGCTTTCTCAACAAAACAAAATTATGTCTACGACCTTCCATAGCAAATGTAGCCAATTGATATAAAATGGTGAAAACGGCCTGGGTCCCTTTACCGAAAAAAAAATCTGTAGGAAGAATTAATTAGTAACAAACTATTGTCATGTTGACGTTTCACATGACATCGGCAATGTAAATTGCTTAAAAACAAATCAAAATATTAAATTACATTTTACATTAATCTGAATGACTGTTTGTTATGTTAAATGTTAGTAAATCATATTTTTATTGTTTTAATTAAATTAAAACTACGTATTTATTTTGTCTGAAAAAATATCTGTAGAAAGAATAACAATATTGTCAAATTTGGGTCCCCGATCATAAAATTGTGCCAATTTCATTAAGATTATTAAAATGTAAAATAGTATCTAGATAATTCTTTAGATAAATGGCACTAAAATCTAGATAATTTTAGATATAAACTGGAAATAAATTGTCAACATTGGGCACCCAGCTGAACTCTCGGATGGTGTAATGGTTAGCATGTCTGTCTTACACGCAGAAGGTCCCAGGTTCGATTCACGATATGAGTGAAGAGTGTGGAAATCTCTTCATTAGGACAAATTTCCCTGTGCACTCATCAGTTAATTGAGTACACTTTAAGCTGTGTGATTAGGGTGGAAAAGAATGAAAAAGGTAATTCTCCTAGATCAGAATACTGTACGAGCATACCTCACCCAAAACTGTTAGGCAGAATCCAAAAAGCGCTAAAATTCTTTAATCGTGCTAAAATAGGATGTCCGCGCTAGTCGTTAAATTTTCGCGCTGCCAGAACAAGAAACGCGCTAAATTTGCAACACTGTTCACAAATAGTTACGAGGAAAGGGAGGTAACTGTGTTTCAATTTTCCATATTTCGGTCTATTGTTTACCTTTTCTTAATATATAAAGAAAATATCTCTCAATCGAAAACAAATTCCTGGATCCACCTCAAAATGCAATCAATTCTTCCTTAGCCCATTGCGCCCTTGTCCACAAAATGTTATTGAAATTCACAAAGAACTTTTGGAGATATTGTGCGGACGAACATGAGTGTATGCAAAATTACAAATATATGGAAGAAAAAAAAGATTTCTCTCAATCGAAAATTTCATTGAAATTCCTTTAGAACTTTTGGAGATATTGGTCAGACAGACATGAGTGAATACATATACCTCTTCCATCTTCATTGGCAGAGGTAAATTAATAATAACACTGGTCAACACTGATTTTATTGCCAATGATATCGGAGCGATTTTAGCTTAACTGTGGTGAGCTGATTCCAAATATGGCATTGGTTTTGCTAGATTGGCTCTATTCTTTGAGATAATAGATGCCCTCAAATTTGTGAATTCAGCTCGCTCAGCGTTCAGATCCACTGCCATTTTCATGTATATACATGCTAAATTTATCTAGGTATTTGGTCATCTAACTGATTTCGGATTTAATAGTAGAATTAATTTTACCTTCATTCTTACCATAAAGTTTCAGGACCTCATTAAAAACATAAGAAATGCAAAAGATTAATGGTGAGGCATTAGCCTACCGACCAAAAAATGGGGTGGAATTGTTCCTTAGGCCCACAACTTTAATGTACCAAAAATTAAGAATCCGAAGTGAAATTTCCCTAGTAGCTTTGTACTCCATTATATTGAGGTAAAATCATAAAATCTCTCGATAAACTAGAGCCAATTTGGCAAAACTGTCATTGTAGGGTTCAGCACTCCCTAAATACATTCAAACATCCTTGGCAACTAAAAAAAACTGATGTGTTTGAGTGAAGGTTTTTGCTCTGTTTACTCCAACTTTTTGATTACATTAATTTATTTTTGTCACTACATGTACATTCATTACAATCTAATTTTTATAAAAGTCTCTTGTTTTTTTAAATTTTTTTATACCAGTTCAAAAGATTTGCATTGTTGTATACATTTATTTACTCTACTTTCAAACAATATCAAATTTGAAGAAATTTTAGCTTAATGTAGGAACTACTCATAAAAATTTGTACATAAAACACTTCAGTTATACAATTTCAGATCATAAAATTGCTTTTCTAAATCTTTTAGCATAATTTCCTGGAAAAAGAACTCTTAACCAGAGAAATAGTGTTGTCCTGTCATGGTACAGTGATTTCCTTTCTAGTGACTTTAAACAACGTTTACTATTTGTACTGAGTTCTGAGCAATGAAACGAAAGAGTCATTACTTTCTGTATTTATATTAAGTGACAATATAAATACAGAAAGTAATGACTTTTTTCTGTAAAATTACAGCCATAAAGAACTTCTAGCAAACTCGCATGAGCACAATTAAAATGCAAAAGAAACACTGATTTTTAGCACCATTGGCAACAAGTTTAGAGATACATAAGTGCTCTCAGCTACGTCCACGCTTTGTAAATAAACAAGGACATGCAAGACCTTTCACTGCTCACTTTTGCCTTGCAGTCAGTGAGTGACACATCTTTACGTGGCGGAGGTTGAAAAATGATGAAATTATATTTTTGATATTTGATATCCTTCAATAGATAACTATCTTTTTTTATCAATTCTAGTTGTTTGCATAGCAAACCTTTTGTGCCTAATACAAAATACCTTATTGTGAGTTAAGAGACTTTCATATTGTTCCAGAAGTTTCTCTATTGCATTGCTCTACTCTGTACAAGCTACTTTGTATTTTGGGGGCTTTGTCAACCTTTCGTTGATTTACATGAAAACATTGTATATCATTCTTCTGTGAATTCATGTCCAATCATGATTTATGTTATTAAATGATTTTTTTCTCTACCATGAAGATTCCTTGTTCTTTCTTTGTGATTTCTTCGCTCCCACTGAATTCAGTGTTTGAATTCAACTGGCATTAATACAAGAGTTATTTCCCTTTTTAATTAATATGGCTTTTTTTAACCTTGCATAAGAAAATTTAAATATACATTTATCCCTTGTCATTCGTGGGAGGTAGGGGTACCAGAGGGCGCGAATACACTAAATCCGCAAATAATTTTTTCATAAATCTCCAGTACAGTGAATTGGAAAAGAATTTTAATGTCTAAAATACTAACCGGTTTGCGAGTGTAAACAATTTTTCAACCACAATTATTTCAGGGCTTATATTGTCTAAATAAATAATCTTTAGTTGATAACCTTCTACAATCTTTCTTCTTAATAATAACAACACAGAGATTATTACAATACAATTAATAGATTATAAATTACAGATGTTTTATTGACACATGTCTAAAGTCCATGGTAGTTGCTATATTATAAATATATATGCATTCATGATTTCCTAAACTTTTTATGTTTTGTTTATACTGTACAATGTATTTGCTATGATGCAGTTTTTCTCGGTACGCTGCAAAACTCCCCAAAATATTCCCATTAAATTATTCAAGACTGAACCGCAAATGGCAAGTAGTAACTGTAATGGTGACTCCATAAACTTCTCAGTGACAACACATTTCTTTATCACAACAAATTATAACCTCAACTTTTGGATTCCGGCACATCACTTGGTAACTCCAGTGGTTCAGCATTTTTTTCTATTTCATCTTTATTCATATGATTTTTTAAAAAAAAGGTCAATTATGACTCTAAAATCATTTTATCTCTGGGATGTTACAGACAAGAATTATAGACATATACACGTGGCATATTTTACAAGTAGATATATCGTTCTATTTTTCACATTATTACAAAATCAAACTGAAATTTATTACGTTATTATAAAAAATAAATGTCCAGGTCCCAAGGCTACCAGGTTAAAGTTATAAGCCCTTTGGGATCCAAGCATCTCTCTGACTTGTTCACTGGCTGATTAAAGAATGCAAAAGAAAAACTTCAATTTCTATATTTGTTGAAAAAGGAAATGAAACATTATTTTACAGTAACAAATGTTTTTCTTGTACCGAGTAGACTCGTTGCTCACATATGTAATCTTATAGTAACAAAAATTTGCTGAGGCAATATTTCTCCAAGAAAACAGTTCTATGCTTTAGATATTTCACTGGACCAGGTATTAAACTATAATTCTAAAGAGTTCCATGAATCTAGATGCAAAAAACATATTTTTTTTGGTCGTCAAAAAAATTATGTTCATAATTTTAAAATACAGAAGATTAAAAAGGCTGTCATTTAATACCTATTTTATGTTGCGGCACTGACCTAATTTCAAGTGTAGTGTGTTTATTTACTTCTTAGGCTCTGCTACTGCTGATAATAATCTGCTGGCAAAATTTACCATTTACAATAGCAAAGAATTAAAAAGTGTGGAAGCCTGTTAGTGATATAAGGCCCAATTTATGCCTTCTACGGGAACTAGCTAGAAACATGCCCTACTCGTTGGATTTTCAGCTAGTAAACACAAATGTAATTTGGTTAAAATAGACTAAAATTAGTGATTCCCTCTTTAAGTTTACATGTGTGGTATTTGATGTATTTTAACACGTGCAAGTATCTGTCATCTTTAGTCTAAAAGTAATAAGTTGTAACTTGAAAGACAACCACCAAGTGTTCATGTAAGTCTTGCTCTGAAATTAGCTTTTAGTCGTTTGCATTAATCAGATCTGATTGTTGTAAATATTTTGTAATAAGGACAATTTTGCATTTTCTTTCACAGCTTATGGACTACTTCTTCCATTTCTTAGCAAGAAAAACGGATTTCTACTCTCGTCCCGAAACTGCAGAAAAGGTATATTTTTAATATTTTTTTTAAATTTAAAAAAAAAAAATTAATGCTAAATGGTTGGCATTTTCTGAGCTATAAAAATATCTTTGATACATTTTCTGCTTCATTTAAATAAAAAATAAAAAAGATCACTGATTAAATGAGGAAGTTATATTTAATTTTTTTCATTTTTATCATAACTGAGTCTAAAGTAACTAAAGTATTTGTTGTATCAGGACCATACACAGTATTTGATTTTAGAAATGTTTTTGTTTTTTCAGACGGTGTTGGAGAAATTCCGTTTATACAAGGACAAAAGTGAGTATGGCAAAGAAGAGAAGCGCAAGGCAGAAGAGGAAAAGGCCCGAAAAGCCGCAGCCGCCAAAGCGAAGAAAGAAGAAGAATTAGCAAAGGAAAAGAAACCCAAGATTAGAGAAATTACAGATGAAGAAGCCGAGAAATTACAAAAAGAAATCGATAATGTTAGTCTGCAAATTGACTTCAACTTCACCTCTTTTTTTTCTTTTTTTTCTTTTTTTCCTTTTCTATTATCTTTTTTTTCCTTTTCTTTTTTTCTTTTTCCTTTTGTCTTTTTTTTTTTTTTTTTTTTTTTTTTTTCTTATATAAAATTCAAATTTCTCTCCTATTTTAGTTTTTTTGATTGATTTTATTTATTTATTTTATTTTTGCAGAAAAGCAAAGAAGGTCAAAACAATGGCAACATCCTTAATTTAGAGTCAGAAAAGGTCAGTTAGTACAAGAAAAAAATTTATTTCTCAGTATCTTTTCCCATTTTGAAAATTTTATCTTTCAATTGTACTGGGAGGTGTCGTGAGGGAGCTGAAGATGGCGGTCGATGGCATGGTGGGTCGCCTCTGAGCCATGGGACTTGGTCCAACACCTGCAAGGTTGTTTTCGTCCATTCTGCTCCCTCGTAGAGAAAAGTTGGTTCCACCCGTCCAAAACGGTTGTTTCCTTCACTGTCATCAGTTGTTAAACTCTCTCCAATGTTGACAAAACAAAAACAATAGACATTTTTCATCCCAGTCTACATTTTTAGGATGTAAGGAAGAATGTATTCTTGTTGGCTTATAGACATATGAAAAAGTTTGCTTGTCATTGTCAAGAAGAAACATTTTTGAGTTTATTTTCTTTGCCTTTTGTCAACAATTTAAAGTGTAGAAGGTGTAGATATTTTTTTAAAAATCTTAACAGTTCTGCTTACTTCAAGACTGCTTAAATGTCAACCCAAACATTCATGACCGTAACATGTTGAAATGAATTCTGCTTCTAATAAAATATCGCCATGAACTTGCATGTAAAATTTTAGTGAAACTGTCTTAAGCTCTAACTTTTTTCATAGATACACAATACTGTTTCTAAATTATTATATAAGTAGACTTAGTTGAGCCTTTATGCACCTTGAACTTTGGGGGGGGGGGGACAAATGTCATCAAGAAATTTCCAAGAATGACACTAGTCTGTAAATGCAAAATGGTTTGTGAATTTTAGAGCAAAAGTTAAACTTTGTTTTTCTTTCTTTCTTTTTTTTTTTTTAATTTTTTTTAGGAAGAGACAAAAGAAAATGACGAAGATAAAGTGGAAGATGGAAAATTAAGACCCAATTCCGGCAATGGTGGTGACCTCCCTCACTATAAATGGACCCAGACGCTAGCTGAATTAGAGGTAAGAAGCAACAGCTCCAGATTATCTGTAAAATTATTTTAAATTTCTGATGAATAAACAATCTTTTTGCTCCTCAGAATATCCGTTTGTGAATTTTGGTTGTAATTTGTTTCCTTTCTCTCTAACAGCTTCGAGTTCCATTCAATGTATCATACCCTCTAAAAGCCAAGCACGTTGTTTGTGAAATGAAGAAAAAGGTAAGAAATTCAATAAAGTACCAGTTTTGCTACTTAATCTCTAAGGACTTGGGTATCTGTGCATCTTTTTGATCTTATTAACAGATTTGTAACTAAAAAGCAGTTATAATGAAATTTCTAAATGGGGAAACTGGTTCTTTCTTTCAGCAAGGTTTGTAAAATCTATGATACAAATTTTATCTTGACTTGACCTTTATGAAGAAAAGATTCCCCAGTTCTCAATAGAATATAGCCTATGAAAGAATTCCGTTTAGAGATTCAGTTGAGAATCCAAGCATATTTAGTATGTAGTAGTAGTAATGTTAGTCTTGAGGTACATATCAGGGCTCCAGACTAACTTTTTTCACCACTGTCCTGGAGGAAATGTAAACCGCCCCAACATCAAAATGTTGTTTCTTTACTGTGTTATTATCATTTATAGTTGTTAGTAGCATAATAAAAACACCATTACAATGTTTAGGAAATAAATAATTATTTGTTTTTGCTCCATTTAAATATTAAGTTTTAAACAAAACTGAAAAGTCCTCTTTGACAGTAAACTGAATATCTCTGGGTTGTGGACAAAACAAGACACTATCCTGAGCTTTGGGAAACAGTGATCGACAATTTATTTATTTATTTATTATGACATTTTATAAATTGATAATGAAAAGAATTTAGTTGCAGCCCTAGTAAACTAAAAAAACACAGAATTAAGATCAAATAAATTGGAGAACCCAATTCTGTGTCTCGTTCGACAGTCTTTGGACTGTGGTCTCCGTGCCCTGCAGCCACCACCTGGTCACTGCTTTCACTGGGTGTATTTGAGACACTCTTTATTTTGACTTGGTGGTCAGAAAATTTATTTTAAATAACATATAAGACCAAATTTTTCTTTTCTTTTTTTTTTTTTTTTTTTTTTTTTTTTTTTTTTTTTTTAAATTAAAAAAAAAAAATTACTATTTTTAGTAAAACTTGATATTACGATGGTCTTTCATTATTTCTACATTTTTAATTTTATATATCTGCAATGGTCTCTGATTAATTTCACTCATTTTAATTTCTATAATTTCTGAGACCAAATTTTCCTATCACCGTTTGACTCTCGTTTGTTCTTTTTACTTTTTCAGTCTTTGAAAATTGGTCTGAAAGGAGAGACTCCGCTCATTGCGGGAACCTTGACCAAAGAAATAAAACTTGAAGAAAGTACTTGGACTATTGATGATGGCAAATATCTGGTTGTTAGTATAGACAAAGTAAGTTTTCACTTTTCCTTTCATCTATCTTTATTTATACCATAAGATGAATTTGTTGCTAGTTTCTACAATTCTCTGGATATTTTCAAATGCTATGATACAAGATTTTTGTATTTACTAACGAGAAAATATTTTTTCTAATGTTGTTTGATTGCAGGTCAACAAAATGGAATGGTGGTCTCATATTATTGATACTGAACAAGAAATCGACACAAAGAAAATACAACCAGAAAATTCCAAAGTAAGAAAAACACGGATTTAAATTTTATTATAATTTTTGAGGAGTAGGATGGTCAAGTTATAAGATATTAGCCTGTAGAATCGTTTAGCATTTCCGGTTAGCTGAGGTTGGAGAGTAAATATTGGTTCAAATCTGAAGGCATTAAAATACCTACAAATAAATATGAAGGTTCTGAATCTGAATTGAGTTTATCAGGTGATCTTTGCAAGCAAGACAAGTTGATAGTTTGTAAATGTTTTGCCTATGTTCATTAAATGTGTAACAAAATATCTGTAAAATAGTTGATATTTCAAATCCAGCCAACAGCTCCCTCTAGTAATGAACGACAATAGTAAATTCTTTTCTGCTCCATTCAATTTTTTAGGTTTTAAGAAACAAAAGTACAGTATTGTTTGCTATATAGTAGTCAATCTCTTTCCTAATCTAATCATTCTATAAGTATACTTTTTATTAATCTAACATCTCCAACTAAGCTGATTGCTGATAATGGCAGTTTATGGCACTCTGATTTAGGTAATTTCAAGTGTTACCATATTTATGTAGCCCTTTTGGTATATTTAAACTTTCCTCCATTTGTTTTATAATTTTAAACAAATTTCAATGACCAGTGTTGCCAGGTGTCTTTTGCCAAACAAGACCAAATCTGTATGCTGTAACACCATTCGATCGATACATCGAATTAGTTCACCTTACTCACAGATGGTTTGTGAAGGAGGATAAACAGCTTGCTGTCACAGATGTGGAAGTCCTCAGCAAACCACCACTTTCAGATCTGTCTTCAATTGCTCCATGTACGCATGAGGAAGCTGATAGTCGCAAATTATTTACATGTGGCCCATGCAGCAAGGAATGGGCATCAGAAAATCGTTGATACTGATGTTGTGCTGCTAGCTGTGGCAATGGCTCAGGGCCTACTGCCAACAGATGAGCTTTGGTTGTCATTTGGAACTGGAAAGAGTTTTCGATACCTAGCAGCCCATGAAATTGCTGCAGGGCTAGGCCTTGAGAAGGCATGTGTACTTCCACTGTTCCATGCATTGACAGGTTGTGACATATAGCTTTGTTGGCCATGGGGGGGAAAAGACTGCGTGGGCTATCTATCCAGAGCTTACACATGTTTCAACCTTCTTCCTCGGATGACATATCACAGGAGGTAATGGCCATGATCAAGAGGTTTATTATCCTGCCCTAAGACCGAACCAGCAAATGCACAGAAATAGACAAAGCTATTTGTGAAGCAGCACAATGTGCTGTCAATCCCTCCAACAAGGGCTGCCCTAGGAGCATGTTAAGAGAGCAGTGTACCAAGGAGGTTATGTGTGCGCCCATGCTGGTGTCTACACCAGAACAACCATCACTGTGTAGATGTGGCTGGTCAAAGATATCTGTGGGGTACTATGAACCCTTCTGGTCATGCCTACCAGATGCAGGCCAGTCCAGCTCTTGCAAATGTAAGAAGGGTTGTTGTGCAAGTGCAAAAAAGCTGACTTAGACTGCACAACCCTCTGTTATGGGAAGTGCTAAATAGACTTTCTCGCGATATAGACCTTAGCTTTGGGAAGTTATTGTTATCACTTATTTTGAATTGAGACATAGAAGGAATTTTCTGGGCAATTCTAAAGTTCCAAATTCGAATTCTGCATCATAAAAAGTGTATGATTTGAGGCTGAGATCATCCATATCAGACTAGTCTATGCAACTATATTGCAATTAAAATTTTCATAACAGCCATGGCTGCCATCTTGAATTTTCAATGACTTTCATGTATTATCCAAATGTCAAGGCTCAATGGCTGACATTAAAAATTCATGATGGCTCAATATCAAATTTTGGGGGAATGCCTCAGGCTATATGTGTATCAAATTATATGCTTTTATCACAAAATGCACAATTATTTGACTAAGCGGCCCCACTACAGGGTTCTATCTTGTCACAATGGTCTTGGGACCAAATTAAGTAGCTCTTGTACCAAAATAATCAAATAACTTAAAATCCATCATCAGACCAAATTTGTATGGTCTTGGGACCAAATTAAGTAGACTAAGCTTGCAGGAAAAATGGATCTTTTGGAACCAAATAGCTTTGTCCAGTACCATATTTGCCCAATTTTGGTCTTGAAAAATACCAAATGGCAACCCTGCCTATGACATGATACTAATAAGCATTTTTAGCTTTTAATGATGTGATGAAACTCTTTCTCAAATTTTTAAAAACTTGTTTTCAAGAAAAATTGATTTTCCAGTAAATTACAGTATGTTGTGTATGTCCTGTTTGTTAATTTTATAACATTTTTCTTTGCTTTCTCTTTTCTACAGTTATCTGATTTAGATGGTGAAACTCGAGCAATGGTTGAGAAGATGATGTATGACCAACGACAAAAAGAAATGGGCTTACCTACCTCAGAGGACCAAAAGAAACAGGAAGTTCTTAACAAGTAAGTGCGCTTGGAATAAATTAACGGGACACCCTAATTAATAAATCCTACCTGGTATTGCTTGGGTTAATGTATATTTAGGAGAGATCATTAAATTAAGCTGATTAATGTAGACCAAAGTGCTGTACCCTGATTACAAACTTCAATTTCCATGAGAGTATGATTAAATTCAATTTTCTGTCTACTGATAGTCATTTTGGTAAGTCTTATTGGAAAAATACTTCAACTAACCTAAAAAAAAATTGTAATTTATGTAGATAATTACTTTTGGTGAACAACATCATTTTTGAGTATAATGTCAAGCTCATTAGGGATGGAATCTTACTTTGCCCAAATCCAATCAAGAGGACTAGCAAATGGTACTGTGATTGGCAATTAGAGTTTTATGCTTTTCACTGCAACATTAATGTAAAATAGAATTGTTTTTTTTTCCTTCTTCCCCCAATTTAACTTGTTTGGCAACTTTTGTGTCTCCACATTTTATATTTTACCACTGCCAATGAATGCTATGAATTTCCACATGTGATAGTGTTGTAGATCATTACATGTATATACAGTTGTCCCTCGATATAGCACAGTTTGTTATAGTGCGATAAGACGGGTGGATCATGGACCCAAATATTTTCGCCTATATTATTTCCCACTTGTTCAGAAGAGGTAATAAAATAAAATAAAAACCGAATTCCATCAAAAGACTTGCTTAATGACTAAAATATTAAATTTCTTCAATTTGCAATCAATTAACATACAATTACAGAGTGTTTTACACAAAATTTCTTTGATTTTGTGTTCTAAACGCCTTGTTTGCTGGTGAACTTTTTTTGCACAATGTATTTTAACTGAATTGTAGATTGTCTTTACTGGACACCAACACACGCGTTATAAAGGGGGACAACTGTATTTTCTGTATTGCTCAAATGCCTACAAATGTCTTTCATCTTTTTCTTTTTCTTTCCTACAGATTTATGTCCAATCATCCAGAAATGGATTTCTCTAAATGCAAGTTTTCCTAAGTCTAACTACCATTCCGTGACTTGTGTGCCTTCTGCTAGCCTCTGGCACGCCTTCACCTAATCTGGCTTCCTTTTTTTTTTTTTAAATATTTTTTTTTTTTTAGTTCAAAGAATGACTTACTATAATAAAAGGTGCAATTGGCTCCAACATCGGAGCCTTGCAGCTCAACAATACTTGAAAGATTCAATCTAGCAACTTTTTTTTTCTTTTTACACTTTTGTTCCAACATCTCTTCTTCTCATTCGTTGAAAATTAAAATATGTCCAAATTATCAGATTTGAGTTAGTCTTTTTTTTGTCTGATTACTAAACGTTTACATCAGAGCTTTCCAAACTGTTGCAACAGTTTAGTGTGTTGCCGATAATCTCAAGGTGTATCGCGAAATTAAGTCTAATTTTGGGCAAAGTATAACGAGTTTGTCATCAAAAATTGATCTAATGATTCGGACTGTTTTGACTGATCCCCACTAAACAAGCTAACATTTAAATAGTTCTTTGGACAATTGAATTCCTTGTTGTTTGTTAACACGTTTCGGCCATCCTCAGGGGTAATATCTGAATGTGAGGAGGTAAACACCCAAATCCTATGTTATAAGGGTTACCTCCTTTGAAATTAAAAGCTTCTGTTTACCCCATCACGTTCGGATATATATATTTTTTTTTCAGTTTAAAAAAAGGATTTTTAGAATTTTGATCAAATTAATAAGAAAAATATGTGAACCATAATATGAAATGTCAGATTATTTATTTACAATTTTCTTATTAGTTTAAACCCAGCCCAGCCAAACTGAAGCTGGCTCAATGATGCAATTAAGTGCTGTCAAAAAGTCTATTTCAAGTACATTACTGAATTTTAGGTACAAAAATAATATTCGAGATCGCATTCAACTAACTACAAAAAAAAATGTTAGCTGGTTTGGGACTGCTAATCATTGGATCAATTTGACGGCCAACTTGTTCAACTGATATAAAATTACAAAGTTCAACTGCTTTTTTAACTATTTGGCTTGGGTAATGTCGCAAAAGACTTTATTTTTAAAAAGTCCTCGTTCTTTCAGGTACTGTTTTATTTTACCAGTCCACATTTAATAATAGTTAATTGGATACACAATTGTTCTACAAGGTTTTAACTAGAAACTTTGAAATCTCCCCCAATCTGTTATTTTATTTGATGTCCAGTATTAGAAACTTACTGTCCAACAATGAAACTGAGCCGCTGGTTCACTCTATTATTACCAGTAGGTTAGACTACTGTATACATTTTTCTTTGGCTTGAGTAAATCACAAATTAACAATCTTCAAAATGCCTCTGCTCGGTGGGAAATGCGAGTCTATTAGTACTGGCATTATCGGCCTAGGATAGAAGAAAGTCGTGTTCAAAATTTTAATTACAATATTCAAATGTCTGCATGATATGTGCCCTTATGAACTCTGTGCTCTTATTAACATCCGATAATTTGATTTTAGAACTTGTCTTTATGAATGACTCAGGGCACAGGAGTTTCAGCTAGATAGCATCTAAACTTTGGAATCAATTACCTATGAACATTGGCAAGCTTTAAATAAAAACTTTGTTTCCAGACTTTCATAATTATATGAACTCAGTAAATAAATACTCTGTAACTGGAGCTCCTGCCCAGTGTTTTGTTAAAAAAAACAACTTTATTGACAAGTTTCACTTTCTTCTTTAATAGGCCTTATCTTTTTACTGCAATTAATTGCACATGTTTTCAAGCACTTTTGTCCAGAGGGGACTTAAGTATTGAGGTTCCCGAGAAAGGGCGCTTTCTATAAATGCACTTATTTGGTAATTGTTTGGTTTAGGTTCACAAAAAGAAAAGGGAGGTAACTTCAGTAGACACCTATTTAAGCTGCTGTTGCAAACTTATGGAACAAATGAAAGAAAACTTGACCATTTAAAACCTGTATTTTATTAAATTTAACTACAAAGGATATCATTTTGGGGTTGCAATTAAAACATATTTAAATATTTTCAACGCTAAAATGAATATGCAGTTGAAATTAATATCAATGATTGAATACTGTTACTCGTGTAAATAAATAAAGTCAATTTGGAAAAATTGTCTAATTTATGATGTACAGCATCTATACTAGTTACCGTTTTTATTTGCGAACCTAAACCAAGCAATTACCTATTGTTTGATACAATATAAGTTCAAGCTAAATTGGTCACTAGTTTGTGCCAGCTTGTTTTTGGAAAATTCAAACCTTTTTTAGTGATCACATCCCAACAAAAGACGTAACTAATTCATTGAACACTCCCTTTATCCAACTTTTAATTGATCAACCCAAACACAGCATATATGGGTGGCAGTGATTCATAATTTCCCCTGGAATGATAGAAATTCGAATATGTGAATTAACTAGAAGTTTGTTTTTTAAGAAAAAAAAATACTTAACTCTTTCAGTGGAAGAGTCCATTATTTCAAATTGTGGGTAGATCTTTATCAGCAAAATTGTTACCTTAAATGGAAGAGTCCATTGTTACAGACAGAAAGATAATTAACGGTGTGACTTTCTAAGAAGATTCCATATAAAGTATTAAAATTTGCAATTTAAATCAAGGTCTCCACATCAACAAAGAAAAAACAATAAAGGGTTTATAATGCTTTATTTCCAAAAATAACTTGAATAAAAAATATCCAGTTGCCGTACGTATTATGGTATGCTTTCACCCAGACATTTATCATCTTTCCACTGTGCTGTGTTTTTATTTAGAAACATCCAGCAACACTGAAATCTGAACCATCTGTTTTTCCTTTTTAAAAACATTCAATACAGTTTTTCATGTCATTCTCATACATATATAACAAATCACTTGAATTCTAAAATAAATGAAATACCTTTTATGTAACAAAACAAAAAAAGTGGGTAAGTAGATATAAAATTTTAATCAAAATTACCGGGTTAGTTTGTCTCGTCTGGTTTTTATAGTGTCTCCGTTAGCCTGTTCTTTTAATTCTCAAATACAATTGCGGGATATTTTAAAAAAAAAAAAAAAAAAAAAAATTACTTTTCACATTATCCGGAAAAGTTTATGTCTAATTATGCATAATATCCCCCGAGGGTCATTAATACCAAACTTTATCCAAACCCTGGATCAAGAGAATTCAGTATCTTGTTACTAATTCTTTTGTTTCTTAAATGACAATTCAGTCTTGAAGTACAATAAACTGGACATGCTTCCCACAAGTTAGACAATCATTAAAAAAAAAAATAGAATTCAAAGGACTTTACCTACACAAGGCACATCTGGATTGAGGATCCTTGTGTGCAATGACTTTAGAGCCCTGTAACATGAGAATTTGGCAAAAAAGAAATGACTAATTAACAATAAGTAGCAGATAACTGGATTTGAGTGTCAAATAGCAAAGCAGGGTTGCCAGATGTCTTTTGCCGCACAAGACCAAATGTCTTGGGACCAAATTAAATAGCTTCAGTACCAAAAGAACTTAAAATCCAGCATCGGACTAAGCTTGCAGGAAAAATGGATTAAAATACACTTTATCTATGGTTCATGTATATTTATATTGTATCATTTGTGTGTAAGGAATTGTTTTTGCCTCAGTACCAAATCTTTATTTTTTTTTTAACCAAATAGCTTTGTTCAGTACCAAATCTGCCAGGTTTTAGTCTTGAAAAGTACCAGATGGCAACCCTGGTCTGGACCAGATTTGTGCTGGCTGCAGGTTCAAATCGCATTGCTGACTACATTATTGTTTACAAATTAGCTGGACGAATATCACTGAAACAAAGTTTCAGTGAAAATAATTCTAAGAGTTTCAAATTTTCAAAACAAACTTTAAAAAATTCACCATGACTCCATTTCTTTTAGGATGATTGTACATTTCAAGAGCTGAAATCCAAAGGTTCTTATCAACTAATTTCTAAACCAAACTTTATACTTATATGATAGACTGTCAGTCTTGGACAAAAAAAAAGAAAATTAAATTTTTCACAGAAAAAAAAAAAAATGTGCATTGATGACAGTAAAGTTAAATAAAATTAAAAGCTGGTTTTATGACTAGTATTCGAACTTCCCTTATAAACTAATTTTAGTGAATAAAAATTGGGTACTTTTAAAAACTTAATAACAAGTGTTCATTTATTCAAATTGACAACTTGGGAATATTTCATTATAGTAAAATGTACAAACAACTTGACAAAGAAAAAGTCATTCAATTTTCAAAGTTCCTAAAATGGAAAAAAAAAAAATTTTTAAACAGTGCAATTGAGTTTAGTTTTTAAAAATTAAATAATTTCAACCAAAACTCATTTAAATTTGTGGCAAAGATTTCATCTTCTGCTTTACTTATTTCTGTATAAACTATGGAATTGTCCATTTTCTAACAAAGATAATCATTGTTTCTAGTGACAATTTGGATACAGGAGTATTTAATCAGAATTATACATTAGGAATACCAACTTACCCAACACTCCAGATAAAAATGTTATTTTTGTAGGAAAAAAAGTATTCAAGTGAAGAAAATGTTTTCGAACATAAATTTATAATTAAATAGTGTCTTAAAAATTGAATCTTATTTCAAAGCCTTAATTTTAAAAAAAAATTGTTAGGCAAGCCTATTTCTTCATGACTTTCCAAGCACATAAGAGAAATTCACATTCTATTTCACTCAACCTTAAACACAAAAATAACAAAGATAACTGTTAACAGTCTGAAGGCACCATATTTTTTATCACAATATTAAGTTGAGTGAAAAATCAAAATGAAATGTGATACTGTTGATTAGATTTGAAAAAGATAAAGCCCTAGATCAGGCATATCACTTTAAAAATGGATCTAAAACACAAAATTAGATAATAAATTATATAATAATACAGGGACTAGTTACAGAAGTTAGGTATTGTGATTTTTAAAATTATGAAAAATAAATAAATAAAAAAAAAATGGTTAAAATCTTTTTCCCCCCAAACAAAAAATTAGCTTTAAAATTCATCAGCACCAAAATTTAGCTCTTCAGTTGCTAAGAGAGATTGTACTTAATACAATTTCTATTAAGAGTCCAGTTTAATCAAGCTTAGGAACAAATTATCTTCTTGAAATTACAGATAGGTGTATGTATCTTTGATAAAATAAAAACACTTGACACATGAGAAAGAAAAGGGCAAAACAATATAATTTATAGAATACTAACCAGTTAGAGGCTTCCAGAAAGTGCAAAATCTGACCCTAAGACAGACAATGTTATTAATAAAATAATGTAAAGCAAGATTTCCCTAATATTTATAGGACTCAAATTTAAAGCAGTTAAACTAATTAAAAAAAGGTTAGCATCCTTATGTTATAAATACTCCAGTCAATCAGTAAACGACTCAAAGGCTAACAAGTATGAATATAAAAAGGTTCAGATTTGTAGTAAGCAAGACATATTATATCAATGAATCTAGGACAAATCGGCCGCAATATTTCAAACCTGGACATTTCAGCCACGTTTCATTTTAAAGGCAAATGATTAATCTAGACGGGATTTAAAACAAAATAGAATCAAAATATATAATGCAATTTACAATAATAAGTTAATTCATATTTGTTTAGTGTTACTGTTTTATATATCTTTTTTTCAACTTTTTATAGCTAGTTTTTGTTTATTTTCTCGAGTAATGTTATTTAATTTTTTTAATGCACAAAATAGATAAAATTTGATTGTAAAACAAATTTGGTGCAGCACAAAAGTTTTCACAGCGGAGCAATTAAATTGCTGC
Source organism: Architeuthis dux (assembly GCA_006491835.1). Taxonomy (NCBI): domain Eukaryota; kingdom Metazoa; phylum Mollusca; class Cephalopoda; order Oegopsida; family Architeuthidae; genus Architeuthis; species Architeuthis dux. Next base: position 12,470,895 of record VCCN01000986.1, read on the forward strand.
AATGTGATGAAAGTTTCCACAAAAGTGTTAAAACAAATTTATACTAATATTTCAGCTGTTTATTTGTTGCAATTAATTATGTTCCCTTGTTTGTTTTTGCCTATTTTGTGTAGGTTCACTTGATGTTAATGTTATCAAAGTCGGTTATCTACCTATTTAACAAAATCCTTTTCTATTTTTTATCAAATATTTGATCAGAAGATCGTAAAACGTAAATTTAAATAAAACAAAAATTAAATAACATTACTCGAAAATAAACAAACTAGCTATAAAAAGTTGAAAAAAGATATATAAAACACTGAACATGAATTAACTTATTGTAAATTGCATTAGATTTACATATTTTGATTCTATTTCGTTTTAAATCCTGTCTAGATAGTCATTTTCGCCTTTAAAAACAAAACACGGCCTAAATATCCGGGTTTGAAATATTGGTGGCCAAGTTGTCCGGTTACCTATATCAATAGATCTCAACACCTTTAGATGTCTGTGCTGTTTTAGATCTTGTATGAGGTCTAATAATTGTGTGTCAGCAAATGTAAACAGTTTAAGCCATTTAAATGAGGCTTGAATGCAGTGTATATAATATTGCAAATTTATTTAATTGACATTACTACATAAGATCTGTTTTCAATAAATGAATTATGATTGGTTTCTGACACTACATATTTGCAGTCAAAGAATTTTTGAGTGACAACTCTAACATTTAAGAATGTCCAAAGAAAGCCACAGAAAATAATCTGGGTATGAGAAGTTCTTAGGATTCAGATTTTCTTTTACTAGTCAACATTTTAGGTTTTCAAGTAAATCAAATAAGTATTTTAAAAACCTAATTGCAGTAAAATCAACCCTAAAAAGAAATGAGAAAACACTAACTGTAAAATCACATAAAGAAAGATCAGATTAAGGTTTTGAATATACCAAAACTTATGCCAGAGTTAATTTATACTTTTAAACAAGAGGTTCTAGAATGAGCTAAACACACAATTAAGTGATCTGTTTCCCAGTGAAACATAACAAATGAATAGATCTCACACAATGAACAATTAAAAAGGACTCCAAGGTAATGGAATAGATAGATGAGAGCAGGTCTGCTTCCTAGAGAGGAAACCAAATATACAAATTTGAACACCTGGGTTTCATTGAAAAGAAGTAAAAACAATCAGAATTAACTTACTTTTATAAAGCCTGGATTTGACTATCATTTGGAAAGGTTAAATGCAGCAACAATGAAAAGAATCTTACAAAGAAAGGGACCAATTGACAAAAGTTACAAGAAGGTGCAAAACTAAGTATATGAAGGTCTTAGTGTATTTTTCAGTAAGATTTAGATGAGAAAATTCTGCAACCAACTTTATATCAAGCAATGATTTCATATCACACCTGGCATATCTTTGCTTTTATTGAAAAAAGAAGAAAATGGAGAAAAGTTTCTAAATAAATAAAATAAAAATGGGGTCTGAAAAACATTTCATGTGGATATCAGTACAAAAAAAATTATCAAATTAAAAGAGTTGAAATTTCCCTTACAAATATGAAAAAAGGAATTAAAAACATACAAGTTCAGAGAAGAATACCATCAAGAAACAGCATTTATTTGTTCATGTGTACTGAAGTACCTTTCCACTTAGTAGCAAGCTTTTTGAGGTTTTGATTGTGCTTTATACAAGGTTGTCTTTTCCTTTCTAACCATTGATACATTTTCATTATTTGTAAATAAAAATATCTATATTCAAATTTAACATCCACAATAAATATATTTAGGCTTATGATAGCTATATATTGTAGATTCTGATTATAATGGGAAATTGAAACTAAAGATAGTAAACCAGTATATGGAAAATTATTTTCAAATTACCATAAATCTATCAAATACTCACAAATGTATGAGACAGAATATGTTTGCAATAAGTTAGTGTAGGAACATTCACAATTGAGTAATTAGCAATTTTAAATTCCATCTATTTAACCTCAAAATGAATATAATCAGGTGATTTAAAACGTGTCAATTTAATTTTTTTTAAATGCTTCTAACTTTATATAAATTTTAAAAGGACAGAAAAAGCATTACATAACAAGAATGTCCTTCAAAATAATTTTTTACAAATAAAAAAACAATTTTAAGATTTGAAATGCAAGGAGTTTGAGAAATGAGAGAAACAAATTTTAAAAACAAACAAACTATCAAATACTACAAAAAATGACTAATACCTTGTGACTAACAGCTGACAAGTTAAAAAAAAAAAAAAAGAAGAAATTGGCAATACAGAGGTTTATTCAGATTGTCTACTCATTCTTGGTTTTTTTTAAAATTCACAAATGTTAACCGAATTTTAATAAGCACCTATCGATGAGAATATTTTGTTCAAAATGAAAACTTTAACCACTTGAGTAGTTGTCTGAATAAGACATTTTATAATATTGCAAAACTTATCTTTTAATTACAAGACACAAACCTTCCACCTTTCATCATAGTAAGAGGTCATTTTATTCAAACGGTTATATTATACAAAACTATTTTCAGTCTTATGATTGGTAAGCAATTCATTAATAACAACTGAATGGTTAAATGAACCCAAAATTGCACTCGAAAGATTCTGATTTAGATACAAGTAAATATTAATCAGGAAGTATAGATTAAAGAAAAAAAAATAATGTCAGAGCTTTTGTGTGTGTTCGAATAAATATAATTTTTGATATTTTTTATTTTAGGCACAATTTCGAATCCGTTGCCCCTATAATTTCATCTGATAAAAAGGTAGATTTATGCAGCAAGGTGAAGTGAACACAACTATTATAAATAGACAATGAATAAAATAAACCTTTACTAAAATATTGGACATTTTCTCGTCCTATTACAAGTTTTCTTTCAGCACATTAATTTTAGTCGACCAGCTAACAAAATCTGGAAATGTTGTTGAATGCCAAGGCAGCAGATAAAATCAGAATGTTTGATAATAAAATAAGTTTACAAGAGCACATTTCATTTATTTATTTTATGTATATATAAGCTTATGGACAAATCACGTTGGATACACCGGTTCTTGTGCGATCACTGATGTTAAGCAATGTCAAGCCTGGTCCGTATCTAGATGGGTGACCACTTGGGAATATCCGGTGCCATAAGCAAGAATGGTGAAGTGAGTGACGCCACTTCGGGTGCTTGTCGCCTCTAAGTCTATTTCACATATCGCAAGCTGAGACAAGAGAAACTTGTGATATGTGAAGCCCAGGCGGGGACGGCTGATGCCATAGCCAGCGTATGGGCACGACTTATTTATATACATCAGGGTCTCTAGCATATTTTTTGCCTTTGGATTATTTTATATATAAACTTTCCTATTGCATGTGCAGGTGTAACCTTATTAGATTCACCAATTAAAAAAAAATATATATACAAGTATACGATAAGTATTTATAAGCATATATGTATATACAAAAAAAATGATTATATTAGTCAGTATTCAAATGTCACCGCAATTTGAAATGGCATGCTTTTTAAATAGAATTTTGAACCTTTTTATCAATGTGGTAAGGAAAATTTCTTTTGTAAACATTGTAGTTTGTGTGATTATTTAAAAAAAATTTCTATGATATCAAAAAGCCAAAAAATGTCAATAGGTAGATAAAGGCCTTTTCACAGTATATTAACATTTATTATATATATTAATATAAATCTTTTGAAGAAATTCAGTCTATGCCATCCATAATAATCAAATCAAATCTGCACAGTCATTTTAACAATTTTCTATTCTGTTCTTCACATAAAAAGGAGCGGCTGTCGAAGGCTCCTCTAGAAAAAACAACGCTTACTCATTCTTATCAGCTCCCAGGTTTATTATGTTGCCTAAAAAGAAGCCATGATGGGAGGATTGGTTGGCTTGCATAGGCAGGGGGGAGGAGAAGGAATTGGCGATGAGGATGAGTAAGAATCCAGCAAGAAGTGTACCTTCCTTTCTTCCTTCCTTCATCCACTTGTATGGTTGAGGACAGGAGATCCCAAGGGAGAGATGCTCCCAGGGGAAGCAGGCAGTGAGAAGTCTTTGGCGAAAGAACTTTCTATAACAGGTCGAAGACTACACCAAACTTTGGAGAGCTGGTGAGAAAAGAAAAAAAAAAGAAGTTAGGATCACTTGCAGACATGACAAATAAAAGAAAAAAAAAAAAAAGAAAGAAAACCTGTCCTCTTTGCAATGAGGTCAAAATAATAGACATGGAACTATAAAGTAAAAGAAACTGCGCTTATGAATTAATATGAGTTACAGAATTTTCATAGCCAGTATTTTAATCACACACATTTTCATAGCTGAAATTGCTATTTTCTAGCCACTTTTTATACCCAATATGAAACGAAATAAAACTCCCCGTTCATCTGGTGTCGCTGATTATCAAACTAGAAATTGTTTAAAATGTATATTTGTTATTCTTTTTATAGATTGGTCAGACTGAAACTTATATAAAAATATAACAAGGATAAATAATTAAATATAGCATGATGATGATGAAGAAATATTTACCGCCTGTATTTTTAATATATTTTCATATATTATTTTCTGTTTTGTTGTTCGTATAAATTGACCGCTATGGGAGGCTTTAAGCATCTTAGCTATTTTCATTTTTCCTAGTATAGCATTTGATTGACCCAGATGACAACTTTGGAAGTAGCCTTATATGCAGGCTCTGCTCTACCACTAAGCTAACAACTGAAGTTCTGAAACGCACATAACACTCATCTCCTTATTTCACAATCTTTTTTTTGCACAAATATATGTGTGGTTCCGTGTCGACAGTATAAAATTCAGAGAACGGATAATTTAATATCAGACTGAATATGATAATGATAAAGACATTTATTAATTGGAAACCTATATTTGCTCGGCACTAGTTGGACCTGATTGCGAACGAGCGGCCTAAATCGATGCTAAATAGAAGAACGTGGTCAAGCCAGCATATATTAAGTATACAATAATGGCTATTTCATCACTAGGAATTCCTGAATTTCCATGAGGAAAATGAAGTTTACTCACCTCAGTATGTGCTTGGCTCTGTACATCAACTAAAGAAGTGATAATATCAACAAGGATATCAAGATATGCGTGAATCAGCTGAGTCTCCATTTGTAAACAGTGCAGAGAGTAATAATTTCGGTTTTCCATGTTGGCAATTTGACTTTCTTGCTATTTAAAAGAAGAAAAAAAAGAATTCAATTTAATGAAACTAAAATTTTATTTATTATCAGGGTAACACCTTGCAAAGATAATAAAGAACAAAATGTTCAAATTACAAAGCAGAAGAGACAATAGTGTTTAATAAAAAAAAACACATCAGTTAATAATAGAGATTAAAATTTGAAATAACAGTTGAAAAGAAACTTCAGTAAGAAACTGCTGTCAAAAATGATGGCATATATGAGATATATGCCTATACACATTGCGTTCTGAAAAGATTATGCAAGGGACGCAACTCTTCGATATAATCATTAATATACCGGATTTCCCGGGGTATAAGACGCGCTTTTTGTCTCGGGAAGCAAACACTTCAGTTGTTTACTAACGTTACAGGACTATGCAAACAATCTAAACAGGCATCCACTGCGGAGGAGGTTAATATAGATTTGAATAGATAAGGGCATTAGAATAACCCAATAGTGTGGAGGGCTATGGCGATCAGGGAAAAACAGGCGTTTTGTTTTATTTTATCGAGAATATGCCTGCAAAAATTGAGGTGCGTGTTAGATGAGAGTGCGTGTTATATGCTGGAAAATACGGAAGGAGGGGGAATAAGTAGTAAAAGAATGTACAATTGAACTTTTTCGTCGCTAAAGAGTTATTTCCCCATCACTGAATTTTGGGGACATAATCAAATAAAATAAAACATTATTGTCTGTGGAATTTATCTAACTTGAAAGTAATAGTACAAAAACAATCAGATACGGCTAAGAGAGAGTATAGTCATCTATTAAAGATGAATAAAATAAATAGTTCTTCGGACGATTGAACTTCTTGTTTTTGTGTTGTTAACATGACGTTTCAGCCGATCCATCATTCGGATTCAATCGTCGGAAGAACTATTTCAATGTTAAAGACCCGCCTTAAAATTATAGAAAATAAAATAAAATTCTTTCTTGTAGAAAATTAATACAGGAAAGCTATAGTTTTGTACATTTAAAAATTCAATATTGTTTAACTGACCTCCAGAATCTTCTGTTCCAGTTGTTCTACTGCACCAGTCTAGAAGACAAGTGAAAAACATTATTACTTATGGTTTGGAGAGAGGAAAAAAAAAAGAAAAATCAATAGCTCATAATAATAAACAAAGTTGAGGGGTAACAAAATTTCAACTAAGTGTTTGGAAAAGTAATAAAGTATTTCTGCAACAAAATAAATTTATAAAAATAGTTTTTCATCATTCTACAGGGTGTCCAAAGATTTAAGACAAAAAAGTTATTTCCCTTGAATACACGGACATGGATGAAAATAATCCCTTACTTAAAAATCGTTTTCAATTGCACAGGACAAAGTTGGAAAACAACAAAAAGAGAAAGATTAAAGTGCATATCAAGTAAATAAAACTTCATATAGCTCATCACAAATAAATTTCACACTTCAAAATTTCAACTTTCTACTATGAACGGGTAGGGCTGGGCGAAGTTCGGATACATAGATAGATACACATAAATGTGTGAAAACCTGAATAATCTAAACCTTTGGTAATGTGATTAAGAACTTAATGAATTTGTTGCATAATCATGTTATTAATATGCAGACATAGTGGTATTGACATGCAGGAACAAACTGTACAGGACAGTGTGCACTCGAATGATGAAACAAACAAAGTCTTGTTTATAGCGTATCAATGTTTATTTTCATATACATGAACAGAGACATCCAGCAGTTTTCAAAACAAAAACATATCGCCGGGTGAGAGCGTATACATGGCCATTTTGTTTACGGATAGAGAGAAAGGAAGGGACTGATAAACTTAGGCACGTGTGGGTCACAGGTAATTAACTTCACACAGCCCGAAGGCTGGCATGGGCCTTACGGCCAACCCTGTCTTGCTGAGTACTCTAATTGTTATGATATACTAGCACGGAAGGTCATTTCTGGGTCAACACCTGGGCGGAAGTGGAAGTGACCCTGGGGACCCCAGGAAAGACGCATATGCGTTGGTGTCCGAAAACAGGATATTGACTAAAGTTGCAGGTGTTTCAGCATGGGCCTAACAGCAAGAACTCCAAATGACATGGTATTGGATTCAAACACAGCAGGTGTTGGGGGTCAAAGTAAAACAGGATATTGACAGAACCTCAGAGGCCGATGGTGACAAAATCCGGAAATAACACACCGGCGTGGGCATGTTGAAGTGAAAAGGAACGGACGGTGTGGTTGAAAACAAACAGAACTGAGCCGAGAAAGCACAGTGCACAGATCGAGTTTTCCCACCCTGGACTGTGTGCCCGGCATCATTTCTCGTTATCTCTCTCTGACTCTGCACATTTCACCAGTGGTGTATGTAACGGAATAAAAATATATATATTTTTATAAACACCGAGTTCCAGTCTTCTTTCTTTCACAAGCCTATATAACATAATTACTCTCTGTCTACTGCTCTCCCTGACAATCAAAATGACTCCCTTTTAAGCCTGCGTGCTTACCTGGCCCCGCCTTATTGGTTCCAACCCTTTTTGATAACTATCTATGGTCCGCCCATTCCGGGTCCCCTGCCTCCCACCGCTAATTACTCTCTCTATCGTCTTTGAAAATCAGTAATGTGTTTTTGACTGTGCTTATCTAAGAAAATGCAACAGGAGTTAATTCTTATACATTTTTTGCCAGACTTTTCTGACGCCAATTTCAGTAATGTGTTTTTGAGTGTGTCTTCTAAGACAAATTCTAGCTCCCAAAGCCAGCGCCAAACATTCACCTATGACCTCCGGTGGTCTTCGAAGAAATGTATCCCTTTTTCTGACCGTGAGAAGATTTTAACAAGGCCATCCATTTTATTAAAACTAAAATGACATCGGAAATTATACTTATTTAAATGACCAACCTAATTAAGACTTAATCGATCATAACATAACAAATTTCCTGAGAAAAATGCAAAGAGAAGAGGTAAATAAAGGTAGATAACTCAATGATTACCTCACCAGTTCCGACTGTGGCAGACATTCTCTTCTTTTTGTATTGACCCATTTTTTGGAGTGCCCTTTGATGGTCGTGCAATACACCTTTTTCGTGACGATCACACAAATCCTAAGGATGAAAATAAATATACACACATACATATATTATATACACTCACAGCAATTTTGTTGCTCAACATGAAAGTTATGATCTTTTTCAGTGTTCTTCACCAAATTCAGCAGATGTCATTGAAATAATTTGGGATAAAGATTAGAGCAAAGTAGGACGACTTAACAATAAAAAATGCATCACATCATAAGGACTGATTTGACCAATCACCGCTAAAGAAGCTAATATTTTTTTTACTTTCATACTAAGCTGACACGGCAATAATTGTTTGAGTTCCAGTAAAAAATGATTATTTTATTTTATTTTTATTAAAACAAGCATTGTAAACCATTTTTATTAATTTTTGACGGCTATTTACCCTCATCTTAATTTTTAGTATTTTTTTAAAATCACGTGTAAAATGGTTTAACGAATAATAATAGTTTTTTTACTAAAACCATGGTGAATTGTAATTATAAAAAAACAATTAAAAGTTAAGATGAAGGTAAATAGTAGTTAAAAATTAATGAAAATGGTTTTGTCTAAATAAAAATTAAATAAAATCGATCGCTTTTTTTACTAAAACCAAAACAATAACACTGCCTTACTGAAATTATGATTAAACAAACCAAAAATTAGGATGTAAATAGTCAAAAAATTTGTAAAAATGGTTTACAATACTTGATTTAATAAAAAATAAAATAAAATAAAATAATTGTATTTTACTAGAACTCAAACAGTTATTGCTGTGTCAGCTTAGTACAAAAGTTTTAAAAATGTTAGTTTCTTTACGGTCAAATTGTTTTTTTACTGAAAGATGATTGACAGCGGAAGATAACATTTCCATTTAACATTGTATGGACGACCAAAAGTGATAAAAATTTGATTAATAATATGGCTAACAAAGCAGCTAATCAGTTATTGCGCTCTGGACCTACATACATTTTAAATGCATAACATCGGTATTTAAAATAAAAATATTAAAATGTTTTTAAAAATACATCTGATTACTATTAATTATTAAATTTCTAGATTGTTAAAATACTGTTATTATTATATAAAAACATTTCAGTTTTAACCATTGACCATAAATATTAAAAAGATTTTTTTTTAAACTTTGCAAAATCAATTAAATTCTTTGAAAATCGTTTTTTTAAATTCATATAACTCTTTTTTACAATAGGTTTATAATATATTTTAACACAAAGATAAAATTTGCTAAACAATGCAGTAATTTAGTTGTGACGCTCATTTCTGGAAGCAACCTATATGCGGTCCTGCTCTTTACCACTGAGCTAACAGCACTCATGGAAAGGCAGCAGCTAGAAACATACACATTCGCTCGTCTCCTTATTCTAACTGATCCTATTTTTAGGCATGTGATATAAAGTGGTTCCCTATGCCGACAGTATTAAATCAAGGAATATGATAATTATAAAGACATTTATTAATTGGAAACCCATATCAGCCCAGCATCGGTGTTAGCGATTGCTAAACGGGTAGCAGGGTCGACGCGGTTTCAATCCTCGTACATCACTCGTTTCTTTATTTATACGATCTAGGCTGCCCGTTTAGCAATCACTAACACCGATGCCGGGCTGATATAGGTTACCAATTAATAAATGTCTTAATATATCATCATCATCAGCTGTTATAAGTCCACTGCTGG
>VCCN01000986.1:12481526-12494568 GCA_006491835.1 Architeuthis dux
CTCTGTAAGCAGTAAGTAAATCAAGGAACAAAGATAATTGTTTGTTTCAGTTTAAATCACTTATATTCTACAAAGTGAATCTTATAAAAGTTTAAACACATTGATGCCATCTGTGACAACTTACTCTGTAAGCAGTAAGTAAATCAAGGAACAAAGATAATTGTTCTACAACAGCTTCCTCTTCTTCGGCAGCCTACAAAGACAACAACAACAAAAATCCTTTATTAATATTCAATACAATCAATCCATCTGTGAAATTCACATTTTCACTTCTCAATATTTAGTCATGGCATTATCTGCCAGGTTGTTAAATTCATGAAAATCACATTTAAATTTAACTAAAAGACTTCTTTTTTTTTTTAATTCTAGGTAATTTTAAAAAAATAAATTTATGACAATTATTTAAAATATTTTAAAAACTTGACAATTAAAGAGGCTTTCTTTATTTTGCACAACATTCGTTGGTTTTTCAAAATTGCAGAAAAATAATCAAAAACCAAAACAGATCTTGTGACCAACGTCTTTTGGCAGCATGCAGTTTAGGGGGTGATTAATTAAAAACTTTGGAAAAAGGGGTGATCAATGAATAAGTTACTTCTCTTGCCTTTTGTTGGGTAGTGATACCTAAAAAATGTATGAATTTTCAAAAAACAAGTATGAATGCTGCCAGACACAAGCTAAAGAGTCAATTTAGCATATTGCATTGCAAACTGAACACCCGGCTAAAAACCTGGATTTAAAAAAAAAAAAGTTCTCTCTAACATAATAAGGAGTTAATGTTTAAATTTTCAGCCCACTACCTCCATTGGTGCGGCCTGTACGTGTGATACATACATAGCCAGACAGCCTGCTGAACCAACTTAAAACTGTAGAAACCTATGGTGACAGTTTTGGTTGATGGTTTCTAATTACAGTTGAGGAAAACTCTAAACTTATGTACTCTGTACATGATACAGAATATGAGATGATTTAAGATTTTAATTAAAAACCTGTCTTAAATATTTTTTTTTAAATACACATTTGGGGTAAATTTGGATCACACTTTATAAAGTTATGTTTAGTCAACCATAATAGTACCCCACCAAAGAATGCTTAACACAGTAATTTTATCAAGAACCATTGGAATATTTTTCTGTTTTGATTGATTTTTTAAAAAAAATAATGTTCTTCAACAACATTTTTGATATTTAAAGGAATATTTTCAAAATCTTATGTCATGTAAAAGCGCAATGTACGTGGAGGTAGAGGGCTAAAATCAGTACGCCAAAAAGTCAAAAGTCAAAAACGTAGAAAACAAAGAATTTTATACCTGTTGTGCACCTTTGTCAGAAATAGTACCGAATTCTGAGGCAAGATTTTTAAAGCCATTTTTTAGTTGAAACCAGGATTTACTAGTTCCTGTTGTCCATGTAGTAATTTCTGTAGTATCATTGGCAATAGTTCTGCAGAATGAGAGAGAGATAGACATAATATAAGTTGTTAGTAATAAGACATTTGAAATAACTAGTAAGATACATAAAAATTCGATAGTGCATATTTTGAATTTATGAATTAAATATGAATTGAATATTTTAATAATGCAAAAAAAGGTTTTAAATAGTAGCGTATCCATTTACTAGTTTATATACACTATAGAAAAAGAAACAAAGAAAACACACACATAACTAGAAAGAACTCAGAGAGGGCATGACCTCTGTCAATGCCACTAGAAAATATGAATGAAATTCATTGAGAACTTTTGGAGATATCTTGAGGATAGGAAAAAAAACTGCTAATAGTAAGTGTTTTGGACATATAACTACGACGGAGGGAAAGTAATTGTACATGGATCCGCTCCAAAATGTAATCAGTTCTTCCTTCACCTATTGTCCACCCTTCCAGAAAATCTGAATGAAATTCATTTATAACTTTTGGAGATATCGTGCTGACAGGAAAAATGCGAACCAACATGACGCAACCAAAAACATATACCTCTTCTCAACTTTGTTGACAGAGGTAAATGTTATGATATAGTGCCACTGGAGGTTATTTCTGGGCTAACACCTGGGTGGAAGTGGAAGTGACCCCGGTGACCTCAGGAAAAATGCACATGCATGGGTGTGCGAAAACAGGATGTTGAAACCAGAAATAACATGGGCGTATCAAAGCCCATAAGAAGAGAGAGAGACAGGCCACTAGCCCAGAGCTCAAAGGTGCAGAGACAAGCAGAGACAGACAGCATCTGGGCTTGGGAGCACAGGGCCAGTTCCCCTGTTGGGGGGGGGGGGGGGAAACAGTCTGTTGGCTCTCATTATCTCTCTCCCGCTCTTCATTCCCCGCCATGACACATGTATTCTTACGAAATAAAAATATGTCCTCATATTTTATCATTATAAACAAGTTTTGAGTCTTCCTTTTTCTCCAAGTTCAGGATTTCCCTGAGCAACCCAACAATGAGACATCTCATGTCGACAGAACATGTAAAAGAGGCTATACAACAGTATTATTCTACCACAGTCTTCTCAACTATGACATACAGCCTATTATACCATAAAGGTGAAGTGAAGAATCGCTTCGCAGCCTTTTGGCTGAGATCAAAGTGTAGTATCTGTTCTTCGAAAGCGCCATGGCCTCGAAGTTCAGAGAACAGCAGCCCTTCGGGGGTCCTTGTATCATGCTTGGGTATCGTCCTGGGAGAAGTTGCGCAGGATATCTTGGCAGTGGCTAGGATCAAAGTGGAGTATCTGTTCTTCGAAACCGCCATGGCCTCGAAGTTCAGAGAACCACTGCCCTTCGGGGGTCCTTGTGACATGCTCGGGTATCGTCCTGGGAGAAGTTGCACAGGATATCTTGGCCAGCTGATCAGGAGGCGGTCATCATTAGCATGCTCAGGATGCTCCCCCCCCTTTATCCCGGTCCTCGTGGCATTTGTCTTGGTGACAGGGATTTGGGATTCTCCCCCCTCAAGTCTCTAGTCACAGGGACATAGGATCCCCCCGTCCCCTCCCGAATCCGGCACTAAATGACCCACCAAGGGTCGATGTGCCATTAAACAAAATAATCAAATATACCATAAAGTTATCCATGGATAAATAATAGCAATGGCCAATGTTCCCTCTAATTGTTTCATCGCCAGCAGAGGAACAAGAAGATTGTGAGTAACTAAAGTTCGGCCACATAGATTAATTATTGAAACATTTTTTCTTTATCTGAAAATTTCAAAATTCATGCGCAGCATTAAAATTTTACTGCACAGCATAATTCTTTCTTGTGCACAGCTTACAGGGAGCACTGGTTATGGTACATAAATTACAACCAGGTCAAAAGCCATAGATCTATTATCATTAAATGGCATAAATAGTTTTATTATCTCAATAGAATCATTAATGGTTCTGGAGAGAGTAAGATAACCGACACTTTTGGAGGAACCATTATACTTGAAAGACTTTTTTTTTGGACAGCCGTTAATTGCATCATTAAGCGAGCTTCAGTGTAGTTGGGCTGGGATTAAATTAATAAGAAAAATGGTAGTTAAATTTGGTATATCCGATATCAGAATTAAATTTTTTTTAAATATTGATATTCTCAGAGGTGACCGTCTTTTCACTTAGGCTATTCCATGTGTTTGCTACTCTTGCCGAGAGGACATTTTTTCTAACAACAGTTAAGGTCTGAATTTGTGGTTTATTGCTGTGTCCTCTGGTTTTACTGCAGATAGATGAAGTCAGCATTTTATTATCAGGGAATTTTGAGCATTGAACATTAGTATCCACTATGTATGTTGTTCCAGATTTTATAGACCTCTAGTAGGTCAGCACGTTTTCTTCTGTATTCAAGGGTCTATAGATTAAGTTGTTTTAATCTTTCAGTGTAAGATATATCTCCCGGCCTCTGAATGGTCTTGGTGGCTCTCCTCTGAACTCTCTCTATGGCATCTGAGTTGTACTTCAGGTAAAGAGACCATTATGTAAGGTAAGCACACACACACACACACACACACACACACACACACAGTTATGTTAGAATAAACATTAATATATAGATAATAAAAATAGTCAGAATACATAATTATGCATACTTGAGTTCTCTTCCAAAGTGTAGCATGTCATTAGCATAAGCTGTTGATCGTAAGACCATACGTTCAGCAATGTCCTTTAACTTTGTCACACTGTTGTAAAGCACTTTTATATGCTCTTTGCTGTTAGCCAATTGGCTCTGAGTGTCCATAGGAACCAGCTCCTAAAAAACAATAAGTATTTGATTACTATGACATCAATCAGCACTTTATATACTTTTCATTTGTACATAAACAAAATCATTTTGATAATTTTATCAAGGATTATTTAGTTTGCCTACAAATTGTACAAGTATGAAAGGATACATTCTACACTACATATTGTACAAGTATGAAAGGATACATTCTACACTACAAATTGTACAAGTATGAAAGGATATATTTTACACATTTTAAATTATGATATTCCAAAGATAATTAATGAAAAAAACAAAAAAAAAAACAACAATAAGCAGAATGAGGTCAATATATTTTTCATAGTCACATTATTTTACTGTTTATTAATCACCACCACCCACAACACACCGGTTTAAACACTGTTGCTGGGTTTAGGTTATTCATGTGTTCTGATGTATCTATATATCTGGACTTCGTCCAGCCCTAACTGTTCATAGTAAAAATTTGAAATTTTCCACACACACACCTCAATGAGTAGGGAAAACAGTATTTTGTTTTTTGAAAATTACCCTCCAAAATAGGTTTTTAGTCGGGGGTTCAATATGCAATGTAATTTTATGCTAAATTGGTCAATAGTTCTTGCCCACTAGCTTTTTGAACATTCAAGACCTTTTTTTAGTGATCACAGCCCAACAAAAGGCGAGAGAAGTAACTTGTTCATTGATCACCCCTTTTTCCAACTGTTTAATTGATCACCCCCAACACAGCATATATGGGTTGCAGTGATTCATAATTTCCCTTGGAATGCTTGCAAATCATTATGTTGGCCTATGTGATACCACTATTACCTCTGAGGCAACAGGTTGGAGTATGGGAGAGGACCCAAAGCACTGGCTTAAGTAGGGGGTCATAAAACTGTCCCTTTTATGAATTACTGGAAGATGTTGATAACATTAGTTACAGATTTCCCCACAAATAATTCAACTATCATAAAGAGAAGTCACTATAACTTAAACTGCTTTGATTTCCTGTTTCCCTTTGGCTGGACTTGCAATGCTAAGGATTGCCACCCACAGGCTGGAAGAAACCCAGCCACATTGTTAAGGCGAGTCCTGAATCTGGAAAATGGACCATTACACAGTGAATGGTCACGACAGACAGAAATTGTCGAAGCAGCAAATTAGTAAGTCTTATCTGCGTTTTCGTTCAAAAAAAGAAATGAGAGGAATATTCAAATGTTGAAAAAGGAAAATTCAGTTTTAAAATGGCGACACTCTGTGATAATAACGAAAAGAAGAAAAAAAAGGTTGGAGATGTCATGTTATTAAATGACTGAACAAAATCTGCAGGAAGATATGTATATTTTTGAAGCCTTGATAAAGTTTCAACTACACTCTGCTACAATTTGTTAACGCCACATATACATTGCATGTGTCTTTCTTCTTCAACAATTTACAAGAACCGTCCCAGTAAATATGGCTGCTGCTTTATATTATCTACTGAAGAGCTCTCCAGCTGACTATACCCCATGTGTAGTTCCAGTACTTCTGGTTCAAGGTTAACAAGGCTAACCGTCTTATAAACTCTGACGTAGGAGTCTGCACCAATCACCCCACTTAGAAACTGGCATTGGTTGGTTGTCTTGACCAATAAAACATTGCAGACTGACAGTCAAATTTCTAGAATGTTGCTGATTTTGGCTGTAGTGCAGTGGAACAAGTTTTCCATTTAAAGACAATCCTGGGGGCGGGGGAGAAAAACAGACTAATTCCAACCTAACACCTTGAACTCTCATTTGATTTGACTGTGTACTGCATGGAAAAGTCTGGTTCCATCTCAAACGTATGAACATTTCAGGTGACACTAATTCTGCTCTACTAGTTGTACAAATCTTTTAGTTGAAGTTTTAAATAGTTTTTCTTTCACCTTTAAAAATAGCAACAGGGTATAAGGGCTAGGAATCAATATTACCTTAGCTTTATCTGCCAAGTTACTGGTCATGAATTCATCTGGAATACCACGAAATTGTTCCCGTAATTTATTCTGCATATCCTAAAAATAAAAGGACACATATCTTTAGATAAATATCTGCAAATAAAATTTCAAAAATAAACATTTAAGGAAAAAGGCAATTACAAAAGGATTATCAACTTTGGAACAATTATCAATAAATCATATTCAATTTTATCTATTAAACTAGACAGTCCTAATAACATTCGGATTAATGAGCAATTAACTGTTGTTAAGAATTACATAGTGTTATCTTTCTTTCTGTAATGTACAAAACATTGTTCTGAATAATTTCTTTTAGACCCAAAGTAGAAGGGTGGAGTAAAAGTAGGAGGGTGGGGTAAAAGTAGGGGGGTGGGGTAAAAGTAGAAGGGGAGTAAAAAAATGACTCCAAAAAATTGGAAAGTATTTTGTAAATATGAACATTTTATTATTATTTAAATTTTTATGACTACTTTTTACCTTCATCTTAAATTTCATCAGTTGCTTTTTATCGCAACTTTTGCTCAGACCAATTACCCTCCGGCAGTGAGCAAATAGCACTATAAAGAAAAAATAAAGAATAAGGGTTTGTGTCCCACCCGAGGCTTATTCTTTATTTTCCGATCAACGCTCACTGCCGGAGGATAATCGGTCTGAGCAAAAGTTGCGATAAAAAGCAACTGATGAAATTTAAGATGAAGGTAAAAAATAGTCATAAAAATTTAAATAATAATAAAATGTTCATATTTTACAAAAAAGTAGGCATAAAAATTTAAATGATGATTTATAATACTTCATCTAACAAAAATAAAAATGGAGAAATGAACATTTTACAAAAACTGCAATAACTTCAGCCAGAATCTTGTAAAATTATCAAACTTTATTTTTAGTCTTAACAGAAATTAAGTTTTCAAATTGATTTAAAAAATAATGCCCAAAAGCCTCTAAATCAAAAATCGTAAAGGCATTTTTGCAATAAAACAGTATTTGAAGAGTAACCTAATAGTCTTCTTACACATTTAGCTCAATACACATACAGGAACCATTTATATGATTTGACAAATTGGTGTAAATACAGGCGGCCATGATTTTACACCAGTTTGATTTACACTGACAATAACACTGACAATAACATTTGCCCAAATTTTTTCTTCAGAAAATTAAAAATATTTGTGAACGCAGCCATAGTTCATATTTTCAACGCTGGTGGCGCCACTGGTGCAATTTCGAACAATCAATGCAAAACCAAGGCTATAAGAGTTGCACTAAGTGTTGTAGTGTTAAGATAACAGGTGGTTTGATTTTGCACCAATTTCATTTACGCTGCTTCCTCTAGGAACACATCACCAGCATAAAATCAGGGCAGTCTGTATTTTAAACTTGAACAAAAAATTGAAAAAAGATCAAAGCCACTTACTGGTCCATTAAAGGTTAGAAAAAATTGTAACAATTTATCATCATGCATGTGTGGGTGACGAACAATAATGTTGAGATATCGCCGCAGAGACTTCCGACGTTGTTCAATAAATTCACGATTTGCTGAAGAAGAAAAAAAACAAAAAAACATCTTCAAAGTAAACTTATTAGCTACATGTAAATGTTCTGCAGGTCACAGACATTCTCTATATCATGTGAAATTGACAATGCATTTCAATTTCATTTACTATAATTTGATGAATAAATTACACATGATGCATTCAACTGAACTGCTTATAAACGAACAGAAACTATTTAAAAAAAGATCTTTGTATTTCTAACACTTAAGACTCAAACTTTCATTGTTATAACATTTTACTGTGAATTTTTCGGGTTTCAGTACTTTCGTGTACATCACTTTGGTCTAAATCACTATAGCAAATATCACTTTGGTCTAAATCACTATAGCAAATATCACTTTGGTCTAAAAATCACTTTTGTCCCATCAATATAGCCAAAAGTTCTCAATGAATTTCAATGATATTTTGTTGAATGGTTGGCCAGAAGCTAAGGAAGAGTTGATGAAATCTTTGGGTGGATCCAGGATGTTTTTTTCGATTGAGAGATATATTTTTATTAAATTTTGGAATGGATCATGGAATTTTTTCCCCTCTCAATTGAAACAAATCCACCCAAAGATTTCATCAATTCTTCCTTAGCCAATGGCCCACCATTTGACAAAATGTCATTGAGAACTTTTGGAGATATTGTGGGGACAAAAGTGATTTTAGACCAAAGTGATGTAGATGAAACTGATATTTGCTAAAGTGATGTAGACGAAAGTACTGTAACCCAAATTTCTTTTATTAAAAATTATTTTCTTTGACCTTTCAAATGTTCAGATGACACTGCATGTTGATATTAACAGAAAAAGATTTTTGCTGCATTTTAAATATTATTATACAAATTAACAACCCTGTTTTTCTCAATTAAATCAGTAAATAACAGTTATGGGCTTATTTTTACATATCACTGAACTCAACAACAAAATAATAACCCCTGTGATTGAAGTAGTCAAGCCAAAGAACAAGCAAATCACTAATAAATTCTCAGAAGAAACTAGAAATTTCATGAAAAAACAGATCTCAAACCATTACCAACAAGAGAAAAGATTTGAGCAATCGAACTCAACAAAACCATCCAAAAGAGACAAAGAAGATCATAGAAGGTACACAACAACAATTATCGAAAGAATCATCAAACAAAGTAAGGGTTTCAAAACATTCAGGAAAACTACAAATCAGTGGTGTGCTTGAAGAAAAATGGAGACCTGACAACGGATAGGGACCGGATTGTTGACCATGCCCAAAAGTTCTACAAGAACCTCCATTCCTCCAATCAAGGGCCACAGACCAAAGAACAAGATATTCCAGACAAGAGACACCAGTTTGAAGGCTTCCCAGAAGTCATCCCATGGGAGGTAGAGCAAGCCATCTTACAGTCAAAGAAAGGAAAGGCTCCTGGACCGGATAAAATCATCAAAGACGCAGATAATGTCATCAAGAAAATAGCCCAACTTTTCAATAAGTGCCTCAAACAGAACAAAGTTCCAGAAGATTGGAACAGTGCAATCATTATACTGCTGCATAAAAAGAGAAACTGTAAAGACCTTGGCAACTAGGTCAATAAGTCTAATCAACAGTATATATAAGCTTTCTACCAAGGTGACACCAATCAAATCACCAATACATTAGAAGAAAACCAACCACGAGAACAAGCTGACTTCAGAAAGTGTTACTCGACCATTGACCATCTCCATTCAGTGTACATTTTCATAAAAGTGCATTAATGAAAGTTTCACTCTCAGTGTACTGTATTTCTTTTTCCAGTTTAGAAATGTCAGCCCTCAAAACTGTCCAGTAAATGTTAACAGGAGTTGTGAACCATAACAGAAATAAACAATGTTAATATAAATGCATATAATCAGATATTTTGTCGCTTGATTAAAGCCATGAAGTCCAGAATAATCTCCCAAGTGACAGATGTTCATTATCAGCCCAGATAACACATGCTTCCCTCTTCATTGAGTAGAGTCATTGAAAACAAAAATAGGATAATAATGTAAAGAATTGTTAAACAAAAAATAGTACAAAATGGAAACAAAAAGACAAACTTTCCTAATAAGTAATACATTGGAATTCTTGCTACATTCTTAATTTGGCAGTTACAGATATATTAATCAAGGCAAGTAAAATTAATGATTACATATAAGTATTCTCATGGATTGTTGTGAGATTGATACCCATCACTAAAAATCCATAATTTAAAAAGAAAAAAGAAACGTTTTTAAATAAAAAAAAAGGAGATATTTTGTATACATACAATTACAAAAGAATTCTATTTGATAATATATTCTTGTGAATAAAGTGTTACATATAACTAAAAAAAAAAAAATAAAAAAATACAAATTTAAAACAAAAAATCTATTTTAACTGCAGATAAAGCACAAATTGAAAAATATTCAGATATACAAATTACTTTTGTCCAATATATAGAAATGGAGATATTTGTGTTTGAAAAATCTTTTCAGTTGTGAAAAATCAATAGAAATACAATTTCAACCTCAGATACCTCTGGATTTTAAAATTAAAATTAAATTAAATTTATTAATTATTGAAATTTAATAAAACTTTCTGCCCTTATTGCATCAATGACTGAATTTATTTATTAATAGATTGGTGAAAACTTTTCATTTGGACAAATTTCCCTGTGCACTCAGCAGCTAATTGAGTACACCCTAAGCTGTGTGATTAGGGTGGAAGTATCCCTTCGCCATAAAACTTGTAAGAATACAGTCCTGGTCTCAACTAGACTTGAAACTTGCAAGGATCACTAAGCTGACACATGTAACGGAAACCAGGACTTTGTCCCCAGCTGTTCATGCTCCATTGGGAGTTATCTCTTAAAGAGACAGATTACTTTCCTTGTAAAAAAATATAAATAAAAAAGATCTCAGTAAAATTAATGCCACTTGATTATGAGTAAGTTTTACATGCTTTAAAAAATAATTATCTGAAGAATTAAAATCAGTTTAATTTTATTGTGAAAAAACGCCTAGGTCAAAATTATGCACTAAATTGGAAAATTCTTCCTGTTCTTATAGAAGATTGTGATGTTGTTATAAATATATGATTAGTACTTCAATTTGAAAATATTGCCATCAGGTTTTTAAGAAATAGTATATGAATGCTTTATGGCACAAGATTTTGAACAGTAACTTACCAGCATGCCAAGTGAAAAGTGAAAACCTTTACTTAAAAGGTGATTTGCAACTCAATATTTATATACCTAGTCAAACTTTCCATCTAAAGGTGACTTGCAACTCATTTATATTTATATACCGAATAAACAGGAGGATGTATTTTGATATGCTGCTCTAGGAGTAGCTTGAAAAGGTCAACAAAAAAAAGCAATAAAAACAATAAAGAATTTACCTCCCATAATCTTCTTTGGTGGTAATCGAGGAATTAACCGATATGGAAATCTTGCCATAAGCAAATCATTCAAAGCTAAGAAATCATTGTATCTTCTTAGGACTGTACTTTTATATCTCTGAAATTAGGGAAGATAAAGAGAAATTAGAACAAAGCAAACAAAGGTTAACTGAATAATATTACAAAAAATGATTTATATAATGGCTATTAATCTTTATGATATTATTTTCTATTAATCTTCATATTTTCTTAAAATTATTTATATGGCTATTAATCTTTAGAATATTATTTTCTTAAAATTACTTATATGGCTATTAATTTTTATATTATTTTCTTAAAATTATTAAATCAGGCCTACCCACAACACTGGTTTATTGCTGGGTTTAGGTTATTCATGTGTTCTGACATTTATATGTATCTATTTATGTATCCGGACTTTGCCGAGCCCTGACCGTTCATAGTAGAAACTTGAGATTTTGCACACACCAACACATTCCCCTCAATGAGTAGAAAACATTTATTTTTGTTTTTTTTAAATTTCCCTCATATAGGTTTTTTAGAGGGGGGTTCAATATGCAATGTAAGTTTATGCTAAATTGGTCACTAGTTTGTGCCCTTTTGTTTTTTTTGAAAATTCAGACATTTTTTAGTGATCACAGCCCAACAAAAGCCGAGAGAAGTAACTTATTCCTTGATCATGCCCTTTCCCAACTTTTGACACACTGCATATATGGGTGACAGTGATTCATAATTTCCCTTGGAATGCTAGTTTATATTGCTATTAATTTTCATGATATTATTTTTTCTGCTGTTCATTTTCATGTTTAGAAAGGATATATTTGTAGATAAGATGTCAGGAAAAACAAGGACTTGAAGCAAATAAATGTTTCTCTTTGTGAGCTTTTTTAAATCTACAGACTAAATAGAAGATAATGTTATCTGCTTATACACAGCATCTATTTTTATATATTAAAACCACCACAAGAGGTGCAGGTTGGCCAAGGTAGGTAACGGCATGGAGAATTGACTTGGCAAGCTGAGTTCAAACTCCAGCTAAGACAGCTGGTATTCACTTCGCACTAATGCCCTTGGGATTGGCATGAATCCATCTACCCCCCCCCCCCCAGCTATGGGTAAAATAGCGCAGAGTGAAGTGAGTGATGACTATTTCACATATTGAACTGGCGGAGTAAGTAGTAATGTGGAGCCTAAGCAAGGACAGCTGAGGCCATAGCCAGCGTAAGGACACTACTTACTTAGAATCACTATTTGTTCTGCAAGTTCTTCAGAGGTGAAGGATGAACAATGAAAGAGGTTTGTGATTCAATAATACATTCTAACCATCATTCATATCTTTCATTTTCACTCATTGTACTCTCTAGTCATCATCAAGGGTTCCATATTATATTTTAACTCAGGAAATTATGTATTTTGACAAAAGAGAAAATAGTGTTATCTGTGAGAAAAGTTTTAAAACATCCAAAATCCATGAATTAATGAAAAAAAAAAAATGTTTCATGTGTATAATTGTATCCAGGAGCTTGGCATCATACTGTCCGCAAAGGGCATTGCAAACACGGATGTGAGGTGTGGTAACTTGCAGCAGTGAAGAGGAACTGGACGAGTCATGCTGAGCAACTTTCACAACCCAGGCATCTCAGTACATACTAAGTAACACAGGGACTGCTACTCACACATCAGACTGCAAAGTCACAGCAGATGGTGCCAAGACCCACACAAAACTCCAGGAGCGCATCAAGCATGATCTCCCAAGACTAAACTGCCAATGATGATCTAAAGTAATGACATTTCTGACAATTTTCAATATAGTTTTCCTCTAACTTAAATTCTTACAATTTCTTTTTTTAATAATCCATGTTAACTCAGTTCTGTCAGAAAGCCTTAAATATTAATTTTTTTTAGAAATGTTCAGTATAATATCTATGTGAATGTTAAAACTGAAACCTAT
>VCCN01000986.1:12494997-12510391 GCA_006491835.1 Architeuthis dux
TCTATATGAATGTTAAAACTGAAACCTATTATAGTTCAGTATAATATGTGAATGTTAAAACTGAAACCTATTAAAGTTCAGTATAATATGTGAATGTTAAAACTGAAATCTATTAAAGTTCAGTACATTTTTACCTGACTAGTGACTTCATATTCCACATGTTTCAATATTAAACCTTTCTTCTCAGGCATAAGCTCCACTTTGATGTTGTCAAGGTTACACAACTCCACATAAGTAAAGCCAAGTATATTGGGTGATTTTTGGCGGCGCAACTGAATATTATAGGCTTTCAAGTCAGCCAAGTCTCCAAGGTCAGGTTTTGGCAATTCTGAAATAAAATAAGTTTTTTTATTAATTAAAAGTGTCCTAAAATTTAGGCTTCGAAAAATGAAAGACAATTGTAGATATTTGCTTACAGGTTTCACATGCTACTATAAATGCTTCAAAAAATTAAAAATTAAAAAAAACATTTTTTTTTTACATTTCTTTTCCAGTATTTCTCCTAAGTGAAAGTAGAGATCCAAACCTGCAAAGTTTCTTTCTAATATAAATATACTTGGTGCTTTAGAACAAAATCAAATTTGGTACAAAGTTTTAAAACATTTTAAGTTTTCTGATTTGGATTTCTGTAGCATGTCCCTGTTGATTAGCAGAAGCCACATCAGGTTGAACTCCGCACTTGTCTGACTAATACATTCAGTCGACATGTTGATATTTGATTTTTCTATTTCCAACACTGACAAGGCAAGGATAAAAAAACAATCCTACATTTTAAGTGTTGCCTCCATTAGACTAAAAACTTCTGTTTACCATCATCACATTCAGATATTACATTTGAAGAAGGCAGAAGAATGTGTTGTTAACACATTTCGGACAAACAACAAGGAGTTCAATCGTCCCAAAAAATCCTTCTCAAAACTATAGAAAAAAGTTTTCTGATTATTCAGGTTTGACACAAATCTTTTAAATTCAGAATAATGCAAAAAAAATTAAATTATTTTTTATTACAACAAAACAAAAAAAATTTAAAGTGGTTATCAAAGAAAAAAATGTGGCATACTGAGCATTGTATTAGGCCGGGGGCCAGCAGGGCCTACCATGCACCCCCACCCCACTCCCATGATTCTACAATTAGGGTACCAAAATGTTCCTTAGGATGTCCTCTTTCAGAAAAAAGATGTTCCCAAGAAAAAAAAAGTTGGGAAGAACTACCTCATTTGCATAAAACAAAATGGCCACCAGCACACCAAAAAAGACAGAATTCCATATCTTGGCTCCCAATTGACTTATCTGAATTCTTTAATAGGCTAAATAATTCCCAGCCTATATTATTTCACACTAATTTCTAAACTACTAGCTGAATCTGCAGCCTGGGGGGGGGGTCAGTTTTGGATTAAATTAACATTTTTTGCTCATTTTGCATCCAAACAATTACATTCTTGGAGGTAATTTAGTAAGTGGGGTTAACCTGGGTAGAAAAAAAACATGATATGATAGGTGGTGCTGATCCCCAAGATCATTGGAGGCCAGCACAGTTTAATTTGGGATTAAAATAGCTTTTGGGAGCAAAATGAAATAAGTTTAAAAGCTAAAAAAATTGATTATTTTCTTCTTTTGTTTGTAAAAAGTTGTGCAACCCTGAGAAACGTTTCCAGACTAAAATTATCAAATTTAACAAAGCACAAGGAAAATCTCTCATGATCGCTGGCCTTTACCGGACTCATCCATGCTTTTCCCCCCAACAACTTTATATTGGTTGTTCTAGGTTTGGATCCCCAGACAACTTTTTCATACTGGCACCCAATGGGAAAAAGACTTATGTAGTGTATCCAGATGCCCAGTCAAACTAAGGGATGTCATCATTTGTTCTTTTTTGTGCATCAGAATATTTCTTCCATTACAGCTACTTTTACATGTGTAAATAGTGTAAATAATTGTCTTCTTTTTTTTTTCCATTGGTTGTGTTGTATAAGAAGAAATTTATCAGAGAACAAATTTTTTCAGTTATTCTTTCCTTCGGGCAATGCCAGGTATCCATGCTAGTTATCTATAACATTTCTTAAATCTTTCTTCTTAATAATGGCACAAAAACTTTTGACGATAAAATTAACTTATAGTTTCGGTTACATATCCCTACTTTAGGATCAGTAATATATAGGATTGTATGATTATTGCAAAAATTACACCTCATTTTCAAATCTCAGACATCTGAAGTTTCGCATTCAATCCATAAGTTGAGGTAAAATTCAACACTTAACAAATCTAAATAGCCATTTTTATGCACAACTGGGCAGAAGATTTTGAATTGTCAAACAGTTTTATCAATTATAAGGGTGAATCTAAAAGAATGCCATTCTTCGGCAGACGGTGCCAGGTACATTTTCGGTAATTTCAACCATTGGCGATTTCTGCCATTTTAGTTAACATATACAAAAAATGAAAAGTATTTTTCACAAAAGTCATGGAAATAAAATTTAATACAAATCAGATTGGGGGTAAGTATATTAACATTAGTTTGGTACTAATCACTTTAATAAAATTAATTTTAAAAAATGAATATATATTGAATATATTATTTTTATATATTTTTTTATAACATATCAATCTGCAGAAAGAGGAATATATTATGGGATATACAGGGTGACCCAAAAGTAACACCTGATTTGTCCCAAAACAATTTTATAAACAAACTACAGATTTAATAAACAGACATATGCAATGCATTACATGTAAGATTCAATGTGATTTCCATCCAATTCAATGTATTTATTCAGTTGATAAACAACTGATCTGCACACATTCTGACAAAGTTCAATGACAATGGTGACAACTTTTTTTTCTATTCTGGTTTTCAATTCTTGTATGGTGACTGGTGTTGTTCCATACACCATGTTCTTTAGGACTCCCCCCAGAGACAGAAATCTAGAGGAGTCAAGCCAGGTGATCTTGCTGGCCTAGCACCATGTCGTCCTAGCCAGGGTGGAGATCCCAAAAGCTTCTCAGGAGATATTCTGTGCAACTCTTCCCAGGACGATACCCGAGCATGCCACAAGGATACCCAAAGGGCTGTGGTTCTCTGAACTTCAAGGCTATCGCAGTTTCGAAGAACAGATACTACACTTTGATCTTAGCCAAAAGGCTGCAAAGCCCTGCAATATTAGAAGCAAATGAAGTAGAATTAAGAACCAAAGTTTGAAGCAGAGAGGGGGTGGGGCAGTCACCCCAGGGCACAGGTGTGAAGAGGCACAAAATTTCCTCTAGCCTATAATGCCTGTTCATCAATAATTATGCTTTCCCCTAGAATATAGCGCAACTGCAAAAAACAAATAAGAATATATCTATTAATTAATTTAATGAAAGAGAAATCAAATAGACAAAATAATTGACTGTATTGGACAGCTTTTGATAGATCTTCTGTAAGTAGGCCATGTTCACTAGACAGAAGCGAACCTAATCATTTTTATTGGGAGGGTGCAGGTTTTCTAATTTGCAGACAAAGTGGGCATGCAGGCCGAATAAGGAAAGAAATTTGCTGACAGAAAGAGCAGGGGGGGGGGTCACACACCCCAAAAAACTGTTCAGTACGCCCTTGTCACTAGACCCATTTCTTAATAGAATTTTTTTTAAAAGATTTCTTCTATGTATTTTCCTTCCAAGATATATTTGAACTCATTCTTTGTATTGCTGACATTGTTACCTCAACGTTTAGGTGGATTCATTCTACAGCCTTCTTCAGGTGTAAAATCCCTAAGGAAAGAGAAGGGTCTCCTTTTTACAGAACAAGCTGGCAAACAAAGTGGCAGCTAATGTACCAACCAGTTCAGTTCATTCCCGGCAACACAAGACACACAGACAATACCATGTGTACAGTTTATTATATTTTCAGGCAACTTTCAACAAAAAGAAAAGTAACACTATACAGGTCTGGTTAATTACTCAATAGAAACCGCCACGTGATCAACGTCTTTTGGTAGCATGCCGTGTTGGGGATGATCAATGAAAAAATTGGAAAAAAGGTTTATCTATGAATAAGTTACTTATCTCGCGTTTTGTTGGGCAGTGATCACTCAAAAAAGTCTGACTTTTCAAAAAACAAGTGTGAATGCTGCCGGACACAAACTAAGGGATCAATTTAGCTTAAGCTTACATTGCAAATTGAACACCTCTTTATAAAAATAAAACATTTATTCTAGACATAATAAGTAAATGTTTAAATATTCAGCCCTCTAGCAATGTAAGTTTATGCTAAATTGGTCACTAGTTTGTGTCTGCTTGTTTTTTTTAAAATTCAGACCGTTTTTTAGTGATCATATGTCGTCGTCAGCAGCAGCAGCAGCAGCAGTTGCTACTAAGATATATTCCAAATATCTACATCCGTTAACCAATTAAAAAAAAATGGAAACCATTTTTGGTAAAGATATAGAAACAATTTTTTTCATCAGTAATTTTTTGTGCTTTTAATCCTAGAAGTTGTTTTAAAGTTTTACGAGAGAGGTTTTA
Source organism: Architeuthis dux (assembly GCA_006491835.1). NCBI lineage: Eukaryota > Metazoa > Mollusca > Cephalopoda > Oegopsida > Architeuthidae > Architeuthis > Architeuthis dux. The sequence continues at coordinate 12,499,498 of VCCN01000986.1, forward strand.
TTTACAATATAACTCTATAGTAAACGAGACCGTTTCTTTCCGTCCATCCGTATGGAAGTGAGGCTTCGAAGTATTTGGTTACTTCCCTTGTGAGGCTTCTTTGCTATTTTAATGACAATTTTTCTGTGCTTTCATTAAGAACACATGCACATCCTCGGGCAGCCCCCCCCCCTAAAAAACCCTTAATGACAGCACATAAAAATCATCATTAAAATATCAAAGAAACCTAGTTAACAACCTTCATAAGGGAAGTAACAACATGCTTCATAGCCTCACTTCCATAGAACGGACTGAAAGTAACAGTTTAGTTTATCATACAGTTACATTGTAAATAGAATCCCCCTCGTAAAACCTTAAAAAACATTTTTTTCTAAAAACTAACAACTTCTAGGAAGATTAGGATCTAATAGATTAAAGGCACAAAAAATTATTATCCATTTTTTTTCGACTTGTTTAACAGATATAGATCCTTACCAAATTAAATGCATAACAATGCCCAAAATTCAGCATTATTTATTTAACAGTATTCAATGAGCAAAGTATCTAAATATAAGCGTTTGTTCGATAAGCACTTTGCTCCATGAGGAGCATAGGCCATTGACTACGTTTCGTCAATGTTTCTGTAACAGATCGTTTTTTCTAGCCTATCCCAACTCCATAACCTCGAGGAGAGTTGAAACCCTCAATCCGACTCTTTTTAGCAGAGAAGCATTGAGTACCATTTTTGAAGTCTTTGGTATGACTTGGCCAGGGATTGATCCCTGGTTGCTTACGGCTCTTGGTATTCCCTGACGGTTACTCATCTAGGTAATGACCAGGTTCAATGTGATCTTATGAGAACCGGTGTGTCCAATGTGATTCGACCGTAAATTGCAGTCAATCAGAAAACACCAGAAGCTAAGACTGAAGAAAGTGAACAAGAAAGAGAACAAATCAAGAGAAAGTAAATGAATTCTAGCAAGAGTGATATTGATGAAAACCCGAGTAAGTATCAACAGACAGTGGGGTGATCAATAAAAAGTTGGAAAAAGGGGTGATCAATGAATAAATTACTTCTCTCGCCTTGTGTTGAGCTGTGACCACTAAAAAAAAAGTCTGAATTTTAAAAAACCAAACGGGCACAACCTAGTGACCAATTTAACATAAACTTACATTGCATATTGAACCCTCCACTAAAAACCTATTTTGGAGGGGAATTTTGAAAAAAAAAACCCCCAAATAAACAACCTTTTTCCTACTCATTGAGGGGAGTGTGTGTGTGCAAAATTTCTATTATGAATGGTTAGGGCTGGACGAAGTTCGAATACATAGATAGATACATATAAACGTCATAACACATGAATAACCTAAACCCAGCAATAAACCAGGGTTGTGGGTAGGTGTGATTAATAATTTTAAGAAAATAATATAAAAATAGCCATATAAATAATTTTAAGAAAATAATATCATAAAGATTAATAGCCATATAAATAATTTTAAGAAAATAATATCATAAAGATTAATAGCCATATAAATAATTATCAGATAAAGTTTACACTTTATTTAATGATAAGTTTTCTGAGCATTGTGGGAAGTAATGAAATGCTATATGCCACATGACCAGTCAAAATTAGACAATGCTAACACCAACACTCATTTAAGCACTGTGAAATCTCCTCCACAGTTAAAAATCTGAGTGCCACACCTCAAAAAGACAGGCACTGTTCCTACATGTGGTAAACTAGAGGCACAATTCTCCACTTCACCACAAACTTCCGGCTACTTAGAATAGACTAGGTAGAAATTTGTGCACAGTAACACAAGGACAAACAGACACGCTTCTTATGCAGAAGACTTTCCGGCAAAGTAGGATGACTTAACCGTCAAAAATGGATGGCATCATAAAGACTGATTTGACCGATCACCACTAAAGATGTTAACATTTTTTTTACTTTCATACTGCAATGACTTTGAGTTTTAATAAAAAAAACGATTATTTTGTTTTAATTCTTTTTTATTGAATCAAGTACTGTAAACCATTTTTATTAATTTTTGACTGCTATTTACCCTCATCTTAATTTTTATTAGTTTTTTTAAAAAATCACAATGTGTAAAATGGTTTAATGAATAATAATAACTATAATAAAATGGTTTACAATACTTTGTCGGAATAAAAATTAAATAATAAAATAATCGATCGATTCTTTTACTAAAACCAAAAGTAAACAATAACACTGGCGCGCCGGCATTACTGAAATAAACAAACTAAAAATTAGGATGAATGTAAATTGTCAAAAATTAATAAAAATGGTTTACAATACTTAATTTTATAAAAAATTAAAATAAAATAATCGTTTTTTACTAAAACTCAAACAGTCATTGCAGTACAAAAGTAATGTTAGCTTCTTTAGCGTGATCGGTCAAATCAGTCCTTATGACAGAATGCATTTTTGACAGTTAAGTTGTCCTACTTTGCCGACTTTCCTCCTTCTTCCTGCAAGCCTATTTGGTGTAAAGCTCCTTTCAGACAACAGTCACATCAGGGCCAACATTTGGTTCAGACATTTTAGAGCAAGTAGTGTTGACTGTATCTCTTCTTGTTACAGACTCCTATGAAATGGTCATCTGACCAACCAAATTTGAAAACAAAGGTCAACTGAGAAAAAGAATTTGCAAGAATAATGAATGGAAACTCTTTCTCAAATCCATCTCCAAAACAATACAACTTTTTATACCTATTCAAGACAGTCAACTGTAATCTTTATGTATCTTTTCGTCTGTATGTTTAATGTAAACAAACAAACCTAAACGGAAGTTACCCCAGAGGGAGCCTTGTTTCTGATACTGGAAGTGAGGGCCCGCAACTGGGAGCTGAGAACAGTCTCTTGACCAGCGGCTGTCAACCTAACAATGTGTCTTTGTTTCTCTCTATTTTTCTTACACAGCTAAATACAGTTTTAACCAAACACGTTTTTAACCAACACAGCTAAACGCAGAACATAAAAAAACCAACAAAAGCACAAAGCCATAATACTGGCAACATAATATCAACTACAAAAAAAAAAAAAACAACTAGAAAGCTGTACACTAAACCTCCCCTTCCGTAAAATTTCATTGAAATTCATTGAGAACTTTTGGAGATATTGTGTGGACACGCATTAGTGAATACATAAATGTATGAAATCTGCATACTCAAAAATGAGCCAACAAAATGTATGACATATAGTCTCAATCTATGGGCTTTTGAGTCTGTAAATGTAGTGGCCTATGGCCTTCCTAACCTATGATTGTGCTTATTATATTGTCTCATGTATGCATTTATTACACTGTCTTCTATACACATAGTTTTGTGCATGTAGATTCATTACATCATATTGTTTATGCATTGACTTCTATACACATTTATTATATCATCTTGTGCATGATTTCCTTTTTACCTTTCTTTTTCTATTAATAGACCAGTTGATTATATGTCAGTTTGCAACATAATTAATGGGTTAAAAGCATTTATTCGGGCTGTTAACAAAGGATAGCACAGTAATATCATGCTTTTACTTTTTAATAATTATTTAATAACTAATTTTTTTAAATGTATAGATTAAATCCAATTAGCATGAAATAACTTGTATAATATAAACACAAATTTATCTAACAATCATAGATAATTTAAAACTAAAAATAACGATTATCTTTTTAAAATGACACTTTGATCAGTAATCTTAAATCTTTCCTGTAGAGTTTCATAAAGTTAGAAGCATATGAACACTAAAGTTGGGGGTTATGCTTATCAAAGTTATGATAAGAAAAACTTCTCTTTCACGGCTTTGTTCTGGTGTTCAGTTTATTTTTTTTTTGGGGGGGGGGAACGACAAAAAAACGCTTTATTTGCCAGTTCATTTTAAAACGAACAAAGCCATGAAAGGGAAGTTTTTTTTTATCATAACTTTTATTCAGACCGGTTAAAAATAAATTTTAAAAAGTAATCGAATAAAAATAAGTGAGAAATATCTTTAATCCGTGAAAAGGGAATTTATTTTTATCGTAATTTTTACTCAGGTCGGTCGGTTAAAATGAATAAAAAAAGCAACTAAAACATTGAGCTCGGATAAAGTAAATAATATAAATATATATACATAAAATTAAGCTGTAAGTAAAAAGTAGTCATAAAAATTAATAGTGATTTACAATACTTCATCAGATAAAATTAAATTAAAAATATCTTTATTTGACAAAAGGAGTTATCTCCCCTAGATGCCGAAACGGTAAAAAAAGTATAACCACTAAAATTGGGATTAATTACATTATTTGGTTTTAATAGTCATTTCACAGTTTTACGATTTCAAATTAGCAGAGTTCTACAGTAGAGGAAGAAAGTACCAATTAAAGTGTTACACTAAAAATAAAAACCGAGAGGACAAGTGGTATTTTTTTTATTGATTATCTTTATAATCCCACATTTAACAAGACTAACAAGCCTTGTTACTGTGAGGAATTTTGTTAAAGACATTTTATTAAAAGATTGGATATGTGTAACGGAATGCACTCTGTGTCCTTGTATACGTGACAAAAACAGGCCCCCCCTGCCCGTCATGGGCTAGGGAGGAGAGATTGTATAACCGGTAGCCATTAAAAGGGGCAGAGATTTGAAAATAGGAGGGAGTTGAGATCTAGAGCCGTTAATGACAGGTCGCACAAAGAAGACCCCTGCCCGTCATGGGTGAAGGAGGAGAGAGCCGGTTAGAGAGCAGTTTTAGATTTGAATCTGGGTGACAGGTCAGAGACGAAGTAGGAAGAAGGAGGAACCCTTGATTTTCGTAATAGTAACTCAGAAAAGTGACCAACTCATTTAGAAAACTAAATGCAACAGAATTCTGTATCTCGAAGCTACCCGCGAAATGGCCCAGAAAAGAATCTGTATCGACAGAAATAAAACAACAGATTTCCAATTGAAGAAATTGAATTTTGCCGTAATTTCTCTCCACCCACGTGGGAGAGTCTTTTCTCCGAAATTAATTTCCGTCCACAGAAATATCGGCTCCCGTCAACAGACCCAGACCCAGAGTCATCATCATCATCATCATCTCTTTCGACCCTGAAGAAGAAGTACAACCAGCGTTATACTACATATGCGTGTATGTAAAAATACCTCAGGGAGTTGAATGCCTCTGCCTTGAACGGCTTACAGCACTTTAATCACATAGAAAGTTAATCGCCTGGAGAAATGGCTATTTCCTAGCCACTTTTCATAGCCGAAACAAAACGAGACGATAAAGTTGCTAAAATCTGGTGTAGCTTTTTTGGCAAAGGAAACACGTTGTTTGAATGAAATTATATTCGTTTGGTGTCTCTAATCTGGCAAAAATCAGCATATTAATTGATTTTAATAACATTTTCGATACTTATTTATTAAAAAAATATTAAATACATAGTTTTAACTATTTTTACAAAAAATAAATAAATATGTAGTTTTAACTTGATCAAAAGTTTCAATTAAAGAAGCAGCAAAAACATTGATACTATTGAACAAAAAATGACTGAAAAGTTTTTATTTTTATTTGTATGTAATGTAGCATAGATTTTAGTGACTTTATCATTTCATTTTGTTTCGGCTATAAAAAGTGGCTAGGAAATAGCCATTTCTGTGTTTAACTTACTCGCGATTAAATTTCCGGACACCGGCTTGAATAGTTCTAGTTCTCTCTCTCTCTCTCTCTGACACCTCGGGGAGGGGGGGGGGTTACAACACAGGCCCAACAGTGAAGCAGGCAGAGGAGGAATTATCATTACTGTGATTTTCGACAGCGGAAGAGGACAATGCCAGATGGACTGGCTGAAAAGGCGCAATTCAAGACTACACTGAGTCTGTTGCAGTCTCATCACCTGATCCTGCCTCATACCACATGTGCCGCAGAGGATGGTCCGGAGATCATAGTGTGCGGGTTAATCCCTGTCAAATTGGGAAACATCTTAAACAAATCAACGCCCTCAGCATTTCGTCTTGCTGGTCTTTCCTTGTCTCAAGAAGAAACAGAATACTCAGATACAAGATTAGACTATACGCAAACTACGCCACGGCATAGGGCACAAGACATTGAGGGGGGCCTACAAATAAATAGCAATATAGAACTTTATCATTATTCCCTTGGGATAAAGACCCATCATAAATATAACTAGCATTCCAAGGGAAATTATGAATCACCACCACCCATATATGCTGTGTTGGGAGTGATCAATTAAAAAGTTGGGCTGCTATCACTAAAAAATGTCTGAATTTTCAAAAAACATGCGGGCACAACTTACATTGAAAATTGAACCCCCCAATATAACCCTATTTTGGAGGGGAATTTTCAAAAAACAAAAAGCATTTTCCCTATTCATTAATGGGTGTGTGTATACAAAATTTCAAGTTTCTACTATGAACAGTTAAGGCTAGGCGAAGTCCGGCTACATAGATAGATAGATACATATAAATGTGTGAAGACATGAATAACCTAAACCTTTGGTAACGGTGATTAACAATTACTCAATACATTTAGCATGTGAATAAAAATAGTATGTTATAGGTAAAATACTCCTTTAGTTTATACTATGAAACGCCCTATTTTAACATTTGTAAATAACTGTTATTACTATCTTTATAATTTATTGCATATTACTTACATTTTCTAATTATGAACTTTTGAAATTTAAAAAATATTTTTTTGATTTTTCTCTTTGTATTACATTTTGTTTAAATGTCAGCATTACTTCAACAATTTATTTATTCAAAATTAGAATTTGAATTTATTAAATAGTAAGTTTTTATTTTCCAAATCTGTGATATATATATTGGTGGGCCACAAGATTATGGGTGACGCAGGGTCCATTGTGGTCTTAATCCGGCCCTGGAGTAGCCAACGTCGATGATTAAAACATCATGAACTGCAACATTTTTCAGATCATTTTAGCATCAAATTAAACCCCAAAGAATTAATCCTATTGCATTATTTGTACATAAGCCAGTAATTTTGTTCCAGTCAAATTTTATTAAATTATACTCTGTTGACTGATGGTGGAGTTAATTTGATATAACCTCAGGGCTAAAAAGATTAGGAACAAAGATCAAAACAATTCCAGCTCATCTTTTCACTAAAATAAGAAAAAATAGCATTCCAAAGGAAATTATGAATCGCTGCCACCTGTAATGAAATACACTCTGGTTGTGTGTTCGTACGTTTTGGGGTGTACGTGAACAAAAGGCTGTATTATATTACCAGGGTTAGAAAATAGGTCAAGCGGCTGACGAGGTCAGAACAAAAGAAAATGTGTTCAACCAACCAGAGTGGTTTAAGGGTTGCTGTGATTTTCAAATCACTGGCAGTTTAGAATTAGTCAGGGTCCGACACGCAGCAGTGATGGTCTCCTCCCTCAGCCCATCAGCGAGGAGGAGGAAGAAATGAGATTTGAACTGATAGAATCACTGTCAGTCCTTCAGTAAAGAAACTCATTAGAATTTTGAACAAAAAAACAGAATTCAATGCCTCAAAGTGATCTGCGAACCGGCCCGGAATCCATGCTTTAATTGAAAATACTGAATTTTGTCGTCTTTCTCTGCCACCACATGGGCGAGCCTTTGCTCAGAGTTTATTTCCCACCATAGAATGTTCTCTCCATAAAGGTACAACCCAACGACAAGACGTCTCTCTCATCTCTCTCCTGTCGGCAGAACATGTACAAGTTGATTATACTACACACCCATATATGCTGTGTTGGGCTGTGATTACTAAAAAAGGACTGAATTTTAAAAAAAAACAAGCGGGCACAAACTAGTAACCAATTTAGCATAAACTTACATTGCATATTGAACCCCCCACTAAAAACCTATTATGGGGGGGAATATTCTCTACTCATTGAGGGGAGTGTGTGTGTGCAAAATTTCAAGTTTCTACCAGTTAGGGCTGGCTGAAGTCCGGATACATAGATAGATATAAATATCTGAACATGTGAATACCCTAAACCCAACAACAGTATTAAACCAGTGCTGTGGGTAGCAGTGATTAACCAAATACTACCTACAGGAATCTGCTGAAAAGTTACAGAATAGTAATTTCTGGTAATTCAAGTTTTCATTAATGTTTCTTCAAGATGAAAGTAATAGACTTATGTATGTGTATGTTTATCATAGGAGTATAAGACAGGGGGGCAGGGGGGACAACTGCCCTCCCAAATCTCGGCAATAGATATTTTTGCTGCTAAGAAAGGCAGAAAACAATATTTCTTTTAAGTTATGTTGTGTGATTTGTACTTTGTATCGTCGATTGATAAGACTTTTTGTTAGAAATAGGTACTTGTGTTTTTATCTGTGTAAAATTTCGAGCAAATCTAAAACCTCCCCGCTAACAAGTTCCCATATGCCCATGAAGCGTATTTTAATTACCATTTATTTACTACTTCACATTATGAATGTGTGTGTGGGTTTTTTTTATCAGAGAATTTAAATTCTATGATCAGAAATGTATTTTTAATTTAACAGTGTAAAACAGTGGTTCCCAATCAGGGGGGAATTTGAGTAGTCCAATGGCGGAATAAGGCCATTATATAAAAATAAAGGTCCAGTCTAGAGATAGGGTTTCTGCACTTCTATCTATCAAGTCGAAGGCTCGAAATAAGCTCCAAGTTGAGAATGATTTAAGATGTGCTCTCTCACTAATAGACCCACAAATTGAAGAACTAGTAGCAAAACAAACAAGAACAGAGATCACATTGATGTGTATATCAGTTACAATAGCAGAATTCTTATTATTTTCGCTTGCTTTCTTCAAGTAACAAATACACAGCAGCTGTACAATTATAAAATTAAACTAATTCTTAGTATGAAGCTGTCTAATTATACGCAAAATAAAGTTATAATTTGAAATTATTCTTTGTTGCAACTTAATAAATGAAAGGGGGGAATACTAGTAATCTTATTGACAAAAGTGGGGAATGACTCGAAAAGGTTGGGAACCACTGGTCTAAAAACTTCTCATGGAGTCTTCTACATTGTCTCCAGAAATAGACATTTGGGGTCAGAGTCGCTAAAACAAATCTTTACAGAAGCAAACATTAACAATGACAAAATAACAGGATTGGTAATCACTCAACAGAAACCATCACATGACCAAAATATTCGGCTGCATGCCGTGTTGGGGTGATCTTATTAAAAAAAAATTTTTAAATAAAAAAAATTTTTTTAAAAATGGAAAAAAGGCGTGATCAATGAATAAATTACTTCTCTTGCCTTTTGTTGGGCACTAAAAATGTCTGAATTTTCTGCCGGACACAATCTAAGGACAAATTTAGCATAAACTTAAATTGCAAATTGAAGCCCCCACTAAAAACCTATTATGAGGGGGAGATTTAAAAGACATAATAAGCAGTATATGTTTAAAATTTTAGCCCTCTACTCCATTGGTGCAGCTTGTATGCGTAATACATACATAGCCAGCTAGCCAGGCTGGCGTAAAAACTGAAGAAACCTATGTTGACAGTTTTGGTTATAGTTTTAGTTAACGGTTTCTAATAGCATGTGTAGATCAAAGGAGAAATTAACAAATAGAATTATAGAATTTTACCTACAAAACAAAATTAAAACAATGCACACAAATGTTCAAAACAGGAAAACACTTATTCTATAGAGCAGGGCTTGAAATTAACGTCGTCCCGAGGATAGTAAAAATGTGTTCAGGACGAACAAATATCTTCCCTGGGACGCCTCAGTGATTTTAAAAAAGAAAAAAAAAAAAAAAAAAAAAAAAAAAAAAAAAAAATCACAATTTGACAATTATTTATTTTCTCAACATTTTAATGGTGTTTTTATTATGCTACTAACAACTATAGATGATAATAAAGTAAAGAAACAACATTTTGATTTTGGGACCATTTACATTTCCTTTAGGATGGTTTCCGGTATGGTAGTGAAAAAGTTAGTCTGGAGCCCTGCTATAGAGTCATTTCAAGAAGAAAAATTCAACAATACCATATGGTAGCTCTCTCCGACAGCCTTAACTGTCAGCTTTTTAAGTCTTTAATTAACAAAACATATCATGGGACTAATTGACTTTCTTCTTGTCCAATAACTAGTGACGTTTGCTTCACAAAATCAGGGTCACTGATTGGTTGAAATACCATGACTAGGCACATCAACTGCCTTAATACAATTTGGCCACAACTCTCCTCATTCAAGACTGGACTATTATAAATGGTCACCTCAGGTGTGGACAGCATATTTTTTTGGAGTTAGCATACATAGGTCTTATGGCTAAATCAAGTAGGATATACCGGTTTTCGCACGATCATTAAAATTGAGCCTAGAGGGGTGACTGCTTGGGAATACAAGGTGCTGTGAGCAAGAATGGTGAAGTGAGTGACACCAATTCGGGTGCTTGTCTCTTATAAGTCTATTTCACATATTGCAAACTGAGACAAGAGAAACTTGTGATGTGGGAAGCTCGGGCAGGGATTGCTGATGCCATAGCCAGCACAAGGGGATTAGTTAGCCAATATTCATAGGTACGTCAATAAGTCAATGTTGAAAAAAGAATTTATTTTTACACAAATATTTATTTTTCAACATAAATCTCTTTCCTTGTCAATGCACTTAAGTTAGTGTTGAATATTAATCACATAGATCGAACATTATACAGTGAAAATTTCAGATCAAACTTCAGTTAATAACTAGGAGTCAGGCTACAGATTTCTTGATATACCCTCATACAGAACGCAACTCAACAATTACAGAACTCAGTCAAAAGGGCAATATCTATAAATAATTTAAAAATTAGGAGGTCTAAAAGGTTTGTTTGGTTTATTAAGTAAAAATGAAAGATAAGACAATTCTTTTTATTTTCAACATTAATTCTATTTTCTATAGTTTTGAGAAGTGTCATTAATATTC
>VCCN01000986.1:12517858-12557567 GCA_006491835.1 Architeuthis dux
GTTATAAAAGCTTCATAGACACACACACATATATATATATATTATATATATCAAATATGTGTCATTTGTCTAGTTATTTATTATCAACCACCTCTCCACTGGGGACCAGACACCCCTATGCCTGATTTCTGGGTAACTTGCTTTTTTAGTGATAACCGTAAACAAAACAAAATAACGGAAAATAAATCAACTGTTAGATGGATGTTAACAAGTTTCATTTTAAAACATACCAGGTTGCTGCAATGGAAAAATGACTGCAGGGTTTCAAAATTTAGGGAAGAATTTGAAGCTACATATTTTAAAAGCATTAAAGTTGGCTTTGTCTCACCCAATATCTGCACCAGAGACACTTTTCCAAAGGCTCGAATCTTAACAAATGTTAGTAGATAACAGCATTCTTCTGACTCCGTTTAGTTATTTATTATCAAACCCCCACCTCCACTGGGGACCAAACACCCCTATGCCTTATTTCTGGGTAACTTGCTTTTTTTAGTGGTAATCGTAAACAAAACAAAATAAATCAACTGTTAGGTGCATGTTAACAAGTTACATTTTATTTATTCATGTGTCACCTGTACATTGGATTGTAATACCTAAGGCAGGAAATGACAAAAGGACATGTTTAAAACTGCACTGACACAAAATTAGTAACAAGACTTTTGGGGGAGGAGGCATATGAAAATAGTGAAATCTAAGGTTTCATTTTACATGCGCCATACACACATGAAAAAGATGACAGGTTAAGCATTTCTGGCAGGTATGTCTAATGAAACTAGAACATGCATTCCTTTATATAAAAAATAGCTGGAAGTGATGAAATATCCTGAGTAGATTTCATAGACTGTGAGAAAGGCATAAACATTAAAACTAGACAGCATTCATAGCGTGCATACCTCTGCCATTGTCAGGGTAAATAATTGTATATGGATCCGCCCCAAAATTAAATCACTTCTGTAGCCTACTGTCCACCCTTCCACAAAATTTCATTGAAGAAAAAAAAAAAAAAAATATCACCTTGAACCTTTGGATATATCGTGTGGATAGACACAAGAACATTTGGAGATGTTTAAACAATATCTCCAATAGTTCTCAGTGAATTTCAATTTTTAAGGCTGATCCATGCACTTTGTGGAAAGGTGGACAATAGAAGTGATTAAATTTTTGCATGATCAATGCTCAATTACCTCCCCTCTTTCTTACCCCATTGCCCACCATATTTCCACAAAATTTCATTGAAATCTATTCAGTACTTTCGGAAATATGGTGTGGACAGACAAACAAAGAGACGCGACCAAACACATATACCTCTTTCCAACTTCATTGTCAGAGGTAAACAAGACTTGTCTCCATTTATAATAATAAAATCAGTTTTCTTTGTTCCCATTGCAACAATCAGGTGTATCTTGCTTTTATGTCATTTCCATCTAAGCCTCTTAAAGAGACTGGTGTATATCAGATATTTTAGTGTCACAAAAAGATCTTAAAACAATAAAAAAGGTGACTGGTGCTTATACCAGTTGGTCAAATTTATTTTCATCATCAGCCATCATAAGTCCACTGCTGGACAAAGGCCTTTCCCATCTCCTTCCATGACGACCTAGATTGTGCTAACCTTTGCCACGTCCTACCGGCAAATTTGTCTATCTCATCCCTCCATCTTGTCTCTGGTCTTTTCCTACTGCATTTACTGTCCTATGGGCACCAATCGGTTATTCTTTTGCCCCCATCTATTGCCATCTCTTCTTGCTAGGTGACCAGCCCATCTCCAATTTTGCTGCTTAATTGTTTGTATAATATCCTTCCCTCTGATCCATGTTGATCTTTTTCTATCACTTAGAGTTATCCCTAGCATTGCTGTTATGGTTTTTAACTTCATTAACTGTCCGAGGTCGATGTATTCATCAACCTCTTCTAGGGCCTCTATCTTTATGGCCTTTTTGGGGACTTTATCGTTAAACATTACTTTTGTCTTTGTTCTGTTCATCTTTAAGCCTACTTTTTTTACCTTCTCTATTTAGATCTGTCAACATGTTTTATTCCATATTATATCAGGAAATTCACATTTTCTTAAGATCTTAATACATTATCTTAACATCAAAAGAATTGCCTTCTTTAATACTATCAAAAGGGAGTTGCTCGACATTGAACTTAATGGTAGTGCCTGAATTACGATCATATTATATTTTTATGTTAAAATTTCAGGGATTATCTGATATTTTCGATGTACTGTAAAACAAAATCGATAAACTTTTTCTTTACAACAGGAACAAACAAGTTCTACAGGTATTTGAAAACATTATCCGAAATATTTAATTCCAAACATCAGTTTATTATAAAGTTAGTATTAGTCTTTTATTAGTATTAGTGTTTTATTACAAATGGTATTCATGGTCTGATTGCCTTGCAATGTTTACCGATACTTAACTTAAAGCTGTGATTTTTTTTTTTTTGGGGGGGGGATACCTTAGCCTCTGTAAAAATGAATATTGGAACATTTATTAGAAATATTTTCTATAGTTTTGAAAGGGTCATTAACATTCAAATAGTTCTTCGGACAATTGAACTTCTTGTTGTTTGTGTTTTTAACACAACGTTTCGGTCGATCTATTCTATGGCCTTCCTCACGTGTAATATCCGAATGTGATGGGGTAAACAGAAGTTTTTTAATTTCAAAGGAGGTAATCCTTATAATGTAGGATTCGAGGGTTTCTTTGTCATTATCTGGTCGTGTTTGGGCCACATCAGGTTGAACTCCACATTTGTCAGGCCGCCCCTCAAAGTCAGACTTGAAGAACATAGAAAATCCATAATCAAGGGCAAGATAGAAAAATATGGAATGGCTGTCCATATCTGGCGAGAGAAAGGCGACCACTTTCCTCTCAGGAAGGAAGTCCAGATTATTGACAGAGAATGCTGTTGGCATCAGAGAATCGAAGATGCAGCTCATATCAACATGTCGACTGAATGCATTAATCAGACAAATGCAAAGTTCAACCTGATGTGGCTTCCACTGCTCAACAGGCCCAAACCTGACAAGACAAGGACAAAGAAACCCTGAATCCTACGTTATAAGGGTTACCGTATCATAATAAAAGTGGCCACATATAAGTCACGCCGCTAGGTCTGACTGCACACCCCTGCAAAGTATGTGGTCTGCAGGCCCCACCTCGGCATATAAGTATCCTTATTACATCATTACTGTATGTAGCCTGCCTATATGAGAGTTTTGCATGTATGATATATACCCACTATACCTTATATCTTTATTGCTAATTATCTATTCAATATACCTTTAATAACGTAATGTTTATGTATTTTCAGATCTTTAATTAAGAGAAGTACTAACTACTAAAAAAGTATGCTGTTATCCATTTCTAGTACATAAAAAAGATTATTACAACAGGCCTAAGGATACTTCCTGAAGAGCTAAAAACTAAAGCTGATATTCAGCATACTTTGGACTCTGAAAGTATATTTGCACAAATTGCTATACAAAATTGAAATTGAAAGTATTATTCAAGCAGTTCAAGTACAACATCCAGCAATGATAACAATCAATCCTTTGAAACACTGACTGTATCATGACATCACGAAAAAGTCTAGACGTAGCTACTCTTAAATGTCAAATTAGATAAATTTTTTCAATACACAATTTTCTTAAATTTCATTGTGTCATGCTTTATTAAAGATCAAGGTTTATCTTTATGATGAAGGATTAATTATAGCCCTTTAATTACATTTTTGGGGAGAAAATTAGAAAAACTTGTAAAAATGGGTAATGTTCAGCCTGCTTATTCATCCATTAAGAGCAAACAACACAAAACTATAATATTTACATATGATAGAGGGTACCCGGAAGCAGTTTATGAGAAAAAAAACATTCTGGATTGTGATTAGCTGCGGGGCCCCTGACCCCTAAATTTTTTAATTACTATAACTTTTTTTTAGGGACATCCTAGGACAACGTGCTTTGTATTCTCTATCCAATGATGCAATCTAGCTTAATTAGGATCTGAGTTATGGACTTGTAAACATTGGGTGGCTCACCAAAATGTCGAAATTTGAGGGGGTCATAGCCCCTCCCCCAATTGGAATTTTGAAAAATAGATTTGATTTTTGGAGGTTTGAGCAAAAACTCACTTGGCACTCCAATTTTCATTAAAAACTTAGGGGGTGGGGGTGGTTACAAATTTAACTTTTTTTAATGATTTGTCAGAGAATGCACCACCAATGGAGCTAGAGGGCTGACATTTTAAACATTTACTCCTTATTATGTCTAGAAAAAATGTTTTTTGATTCCTTAGTTTGTGTCCAGCAGCATTCACACTAGTTTTTTTAAAATCACTGCCTAACAAAAGGCGAGAGAAGTAATTTATTCATTGATCACCCCTTTTACCAAATTTTTTAATTGATCACCCCCCACCCCCAACTCAGCATACTGCCAAAAGACGTTGATCACAAAACGGTTTCTATTGAGTGACTAACCAGACCTGTATTTTTGATGATTATTTAACCAGTCAACTGACACACTTTCAATTAAGATCTGCATTAGATTACTTTTGGGAGGGATTTGGGCGAATTAATAGAAATGTTTAAGATTATCCATGGTTTAGAAGTAGTAAACCCTGATGTATTTTTTACTAGAAGGGGGTACAAGGGATGGAGAGGCCACACATATATACGGTAGAAGCAAATAGAAATAGATTGAAAATCAGAAAATTCTTTTTTAGCAATAGAGTGGTGGGACTTTGGAATAGATTACTGGAATATGTAGTGCTATCAATAGATGTAAATGATTTTAAGAAGAATTATGATGTTTATTACACCACTGCAAAGGTTTAAGGCCCTATATATAGTGTAAATATGATTGTTATGTGTGCTTGTATATGCAATTCTCAAAGTTGGAGAAGAGAACAAAGACTGGTGATAGGTAAGAAATCTGATAACAATTCTTTTTTTTTCTTTTTTACAAAAAACATTGCATGATATATTCAAAAACAGCACAGCATCAGGCACACTTTTATACACTTTTAACGCATTGTTCCCTGCCCACCTACCAGAAAATAAAGAGAAAGAGAAAAAGAAAAGGTGTATTCTCTCCTAGCCTTGAAGTAGGATGCGGTCCAAGAAGTAAACTGGGTAGGGTTATTTAATTTTAAACAACCCCATTTGATGATTCCACAAGTTGTTCCGACTATTAATCATCGTTATCCACAACACTGGTTTATTGCTGGGTTTAGGTTATTTATGTGTTCTGATGTTTATATGTATCTATCTATGTATCCGGACTTCGCCCAGCTCTAACCACTCATAGTAGAAACTTGAAATTTGGCGCACACACACACTCCCCTCAATGAGTAGGGAAAATGTTTTGTTTTTTTTAAATTCCGCCTAAATAGCTTTTTAGAGGGGTGCTCAATATGCAATGCAAGTTTATGCTAAATTGGTCACTAGTTTGTGCCTGCTTTTTTTTGAAAATCCAGACCTTTTTTAGTGATCACAGCCCAACAAAAGGTGAGAGAAGTAGCTTATTCGTTGATCACCCCCTTTTCCCAACTTTTTAATTAATCCCCCCAACACAGCATACATGGGTGGCGGTTATTCATAATTTCCTTTGGAATACTAGTTGAACTCATTTTTCAGCCAATCTATTCCATCATTTTTTTCCAGTGTACAATCCATAAGGAAAGACAAGGGTCTCTTTTAACAGAAATCTTCCCAGATGTTGTTTCTAAGATAGGAAACAGGAAAAGGAACTCTAGAGATATCAACTACCTAGCTCCAGTAAGAATACCATATTGTTGCGTAACCATGTTATTAACATGCAGAAAGAAACTGCATAGGACAGTGTACACTCAAAAGATGAAACAAACAGTCTTGTTTATAGCGTATCAATGTTTATTTCTGTACACGGACAGATGGAGACATCCAGCAGTTTTTCAAAATACAAACATGTTTACATTTCTTCCACCGAGGGAGGAAGGTGATAGTGTATACATGGCCGATTTGGTTACAGATCTAGAGAAAAGGAGAGACTACGAATTTAGGCGAGTGTTGGTCACGGGTAATTAACTTCACACTGGCCTGAAGGCTGGCATGGGTTGTTGACCCTTACGGCCAACCCGTAATATAAGATATTATTAGATAATAATCTAACCTAATAATGAACAGTGTGATTTTCTTGGTTTGGGGGTCGTAACACTGGACTATTCCACTGGGTGGGGTAAAGTTTTGCTAAAGAAAATACT
This sequence comes from Architeuthis dux, assembly GCA_006491835.1. Taxonomy (NCBI): domain Eukaryota; kingdom Metazoa; phylum Mollusca; class Cephalopoda; order Oegopsida; family Architeuthidae; genus Architeuthis; species Architeuthis dux. The sequence continues at coordinate 12,524,107 of VCCN01000986.1, forward strand.
TCTTGTCCACTGTTTCAAACTATGTACTATTCCCGGAAAACGAATTCAGTATTTTTCTTTCTATTAAAAAAACCCATCTCAATACAAATATATCAATGATTTATTTTCAACTGAGATCATATGTAAAAATAAAAAAATAAAAATAACAGATCAGGACTGTCATCATATAGCAATGATCAGCAAGCTAATCTTGCTGGCTGTTGTTACTGGGTTCGATCCCCATCGGATCTCTTAATATAGATGGTCTGATACCAATTCATGCAAAGTTATTATACTTATATGATGAACAGTGTGATTTTCTTGGTTTGCTGTCCGTAACACTTGACTCTCAATCATGGGTAAATATTTGCTGATAAAAGTACCTCATTCCCACCATTTGAAACTATGGACTCTTCAACTGAAACAAATTTGCTATTATTTTTTCTTAGAAATTCAAATATATCTGAATTTCTTTACGGATATTAACTAGTAGTAATAATAATAATAAAGAACATCACTAGAGAATGAGAAAATTCAAGCAAGCAGCATAGATTATTTGGTTGGATAGATGTGTAAATCAAGCCAGTGAGGATTTCAGTGCAATGAGGTTTTCTTTCCTCAGCTGGGAGGGAATTAGAGAGCATCCCCATGTATAAAATGGTTTCAACTATGTTACATGGAGGCTGAGAATAGATTCTGGATTGTGCGCCTGTAAAAGGTTGAAGATTGGAGCGGCCTAAATGTTGTGGTAACAACAAAAGCAGCACAAAGAATGAGTTCAAACAACTCAGAGTGAAAATGACTTCAAAATTATACGCAGTATCCATTTGATAATACTAAAACAATTGAAGAACACACTGAAAAAAAAAAAACAATCAAACTCATGTTTTTATCATTAAGTAATTTGGATTTTAAACTTCAAAACCTAATAGTTCTTTTAGTGGATGGGTAAACTTAAAAGCTAAATAACTGATGAGTCTGATCATTTTTACAGTTGTATTGTGAATAACTATACAGTTTTACTGTTAACCTATTAGGGGCAGTAACTAAAAAAGAAAATGCAACAATGGAGTTTGATCGTTTTCCCAGTGTGGTCTTCAATTATGAATTATTCAGCTTAATTTACACGCAAAAGACCTTTTCGAGTACAACAGGTTAAAAAGCATCTAAATATTTAAAAGTTTGATTACCTTGGCCTGAAAAAGAGTCTAACAGTTTAGCATTGACAGTCTTGCCTTGCTGAGCAAGTGCCGTCAGTGCTAAGGCTTTGTAAATTCCACTCCTTGACAAATATCCATCTTTACTGTCAACAGCATCCCAAATCTGCAAGAAAAAAAAAAGTCACGTAAGAAAAGCACATTTTCCTAAATAATCTTTTGCAATGTACGCTGCAATGTTCATAGACTCATCAATGAAAAAGAAATATTTTTTTAAAATAGCCATGCATACATGCGAAGTGGTTTGCCATTGCCAACTACAAAGTTATTTTAAAGAGTTAATGTACAATATTTGACAAAAAATTATCTTGCTACATTATGCAACTTTTTTTTACCTTTTTTTTTTTGTTCCTGGGTAATAAGTGTTATTTTCCGATTGATTATGTCTAAAAAGTATAGAAAGTGGCTATTACTCCCTTCAAACTTTTTGTGATCAGAACATTGATCACTTGTAATTTACCTTAGGGAAGGTACTTGAAGGCAGCAAATTCCTTATCTAGAGCTGTGATAAATTGTTTCATAAAGGCCTAATTTTTGTGCAGCAGTGGCATCAACACCTTCCGGTGTCAACCATTGACTCCCACGTGACATTGTTCATCCCCACATAGAATTCAGGAGGCTGTGGCCAGTCCCACCTTTGGTAGTGCCCCAAGATGTCCCTGCATCCCAAAGGCAAAGATAGCAGGGGAACTTGTTAAAAACCACCTTGGTGACCCATCAGGAAGGTGACCATTTTGAAGTCTCCAATGACCTCCCAGCCATATTCATCGTACATCAAGGTATCTGGCAAGGTCTGGACACTGGTGTATTGCAGGTGAAATGAAGTGCCCAGAATTTGTCTTGATCCCCGATGGGCATGCCAAAATATGCCTTGTAGACCTCTCACATCTTAGCAGATGCTGCAACAAAGTACTGTCTGAGGCAAAGGTCAAAGCCGGTGTCTTTGTCAGACCACAGATAAAGAAGATCCTGGAGTGCAAGGAATTACCCAAGAAGCTCATTAGGAAGGTGAAAGCAGCTTGGTACAGCTTTGTCACAGTGGTTCGGGTCTTCCAGGCAATCACAATGTGAAGCTGGTTGAGACTATTGTGAAGAGCTATGGTAAAATGGGATGCATGCTGTCCCTCAAAGTCCATAACCTTGACACTCATCATGATAAATTCAAGGAGAACATGAGAGCATAATCGGAGGAGCAAGGTGAGTTCTTCCACCAGGATATGCTGGGCCTTGAATGCCTCTACCAAGGAACATATAACGAGAAATTGATGGGAGATTATATTTTGGGGTCTGGTTCCTGAAAGTGAATTACAGTACAATCGTAAATCTCGAAAAACTACTCACTTCTAAATCTTTTGTGATCACTTTTGCTTAACATTGATGTAAATATATGTTAATTTAGATTCATATGTTGTTTTTCTGTAGAAATGATTTTTTTTTTTTTTTTAATGTGAAAAATATGTAAATTCACCTGTTGTACAATTGAAAATAGGTAAATTTAAAAATGTTACTGTCCTGGTCATAAAAGCAAGTTTGAAGGGAATAATAGCCATTTTCTATACTTTTTATTTACACATAAGCAATTAAAAAATAACACACACTACCCAGGAACAAAAATTGTGTTGCACAGTGTTATTTATAACTGGAGTAAATGAAGTTTTAAAACATTTCCCCCCCACCCCGTTGCCCTAAAAGGTATGTCTGGTTTCAGAGGTCCTGTTCCCCCAGGCTGCACCTCCCCATGGCACTAAGAGGGGTAGGGTCAGGGCATTCTCTGATGCTTGTGGTCTGCCAAAGGGCAAGGCCAATGGAGAAGGGCCATTTTTGGCCTTACTCACACACATACTCTTGTGCATACCCACATTAAAGTACATGTGCTACATTCCATCTCATGGTTTGGGGAACAAATACTACCAGTGTTGCCAATTCAGCGCGTTTCTTGTTTTGGCAGTGTAAAAAGCGCTAAATTAGCGCGTAAACATTTTGACCACTTTTTATGTCTTTTGAGCTGTTTTAGGCCATATTTGGCTATTTTTGTAAAATTTAGTGGTTTTTGGCAGACAAACTAGTGCGAAAATATTTTTTGAGTTGGCAACACTGAATACTACCATAAACTGTGGCATTTTTTAAAGCTTCTGATCATGCCACACACAAATTTTACAAATCTGTTAATTACCAGATTTTAATGATTTTTTCGGATTAAAATATTTGGACATAATTCACAAAAAACATCACATAGCAACAGAAAATAAAGTTAAAGCACACTATCATTTTTGATCAGAGAGTCACTATCATTATTTGAGAATATCATCTGGATTTTATTTAGTTATTTGGAGAACAAAACTTCAATGGAAAAAAAGAAAGAAAATAAAAACGTTTTTCACAACACCGCGATCACTTAATTCAAATTTGAGTTGTTTTCATTTGATTCGATCACTTATTCAAAGTCTTAACAGTTTATTTAAAAAAAATATTTTTAAAGCTTTCTTTCTGCTTTAGCGAGTAGTAAAAAATGCATGTCCATTTTTATGATTGATTATCTTCACTTCTTCAGTGTTCCACTTTTTTTCTTTAATTACGATAAACAAATTCCCGAATTCGTAATTCTAATTTAAGTTTAACTAATTACTTAGCAGTTGGTCTATTCGGACAGTTTTTTTGTTGTTTTTTTGTATACTTCTGTTCGAATACACCAGGAAAATGTATGCAAAAACGCAATAAAAATGCTTGGTGATTGCCTTGCACAATCAAAAACTTTCAGGTCTTATTTTTTAAATATATATTTCTTTTCACATTGCAATGTCATAAGACAGTTCCTGGTGCACATTGACATTATTGACGTTGACGTATGTTATTGTTTTGTTGGGTTTTTTTCGTGCCGTGTTCCGACGCAGAATTTGCGAAGAGGGTTGTTTCTTTTTGTACTGTTTGAGGTTTTCCTAAAAGTATGAAACTCCCAATTGTCCCCAAAACTGATATTAATTCAGTATAAACGATTTTTTCGTGACGGATTTTACCCCAAGAGAAAATTTAAATACATGCTTTGCTTTAAAACTTGCTTATTCAGGAACATTTTGAAGGAAACGTGTTTGATCACGTGACTATCGTAATGACTAAAAAGAAAAACCGTTCTTGGAGTGTTGCGAGAGAAAAAAAAATTAGTTTGGTTCGGTTTGGAAATATTTCTTTAGTTTCTCATTCTAATGTTATCGAAAATTAAAATGTACGCCAATTCAATTCCGATGCAATGTGTCTTCATTAAAAACACTCAACAAACGAAACAAATTAAAACATGACTTTCATTCACTTAGAAATTTTCGGTACGACGACGATAGTGGACACAGTGACACTAAATGTACCACATTGACTAACGCGAAAAGATGGGTTTTTTTCTCCATTTCACAATACATTTTTTACGATGAATAATACTGACAATTCGATAAGTACATTTAATTCGAGAATAAAATAAACGTGCAGTGTTTTTAGAAATAGTAGTGGTACTATAGAATAAATTGCCGATGTAGTGCTAAATGCTATATCAACAGATGTAAAGAAAAATAAATTATGATGTTTATTACACCACCGCAAATGTTTAAGGCCCTAGATATTGTATAAATATGATTGTTATGTGAGCTTGTATATACAAATTGTATACCTTTTTTTTTTTCACACTAAAATAAATATTAAATGTTCCCAAGTGCACTGCAGTAGTAATCATCCTGAGACTAGTGTGATCATATACTCATTTTTGGGCAGTAATGAAATGAAACTGACTTGACTAACTGTGTAAAGTTTAGTTTTCTATTTTTTTTTTCAAAATAACAAATTGTGCAGTGATCAACTTTTATTTTATTTTTACTCTGTTACAAACACAGTAAATTTGGCACTAAAAAGCTTAAGCCATGTTGTTGTAATGCGCCAACAGCGGGAACCGCCCACTATTTTAAATATCAGGCAACACGTTTCGTGTTGTTGCCAAAAAATCCGTAGTAAAAAGTATACCTCCTCGGCGTGTGTACTGCCCCCTCTTCTTCTTTGCTATATAATAAACAGACAAATGTTTACAACTGTTTAGCGATCGTACAGATTAATGAAGAAGTAATCAGATTTGCTTACCTGCATAATAGTTTCCTTTGGGAGACTGGACTTTACCAACAGGTGAACGAAAAGATCACGGTCAACCTGTTCTTGGTTTGTACACAAAATATCGTAGACCTCCCGGTAAAACGGGGGTACCGATCCTGCTGTTTTAAAGAGATAAAGTCAATACAATTAAATAAAGGAATAACACTTGATTCTAGTGACAGGATATAAATCGAAAAGTATTGTTGAGTCTCTGAGCGTGTGCTAAAACGGGTTTAAATATTTATTGCTTGAAAGTAATAGGAAATAACATATAAACAAAAGGTTTACAGAGAGGAGAAACTTACCACACGACAGGTCGGCTGACATCTTGAGTATGTAGTCATGTGATAAGTAACCTCGTTCTCTCTTATTGTTAGAGATTCACTGACTTGCTTTTTATTATTATATTTATTTATTCATTTATTTATTTTAAATATAACCAGGAGAAGAAAAATGTTCGTTTTATTTCGTATTCGAAAATAAAATAATTCTTTGAATGTGGCATCTCAAAACTATGTTTTTTTAATTAAATCTGTAACCATGGAGTTGAGGCTAACAAAACATGAGCTGTGTGAAGATAGTGTTTACCTGTCGCTATGTTTTTGCGAAAACTATTGTGAATAATTAAACAAGACGATGTGACTACCTGTGCTAAAATAAACCCTCTCGGTGCTTATAATGATTGATACAGTAGCCAGGAACCATTGCTATGTCATCGAAAACAACAATTTCATTTGTGAATACACCTGAGTACGTATTATTTTAGTGTTTAAACTTTGTTTTTGTTTATTTTGTTTACTCTTTCACGGGGGGGGTGCTTTTCAGTCATTAAGTAACTTAATGTAAATTTCCTTTATTTGTAAAATCATCATTCGATTTCTAATCTGTGTACTTTTTACTTTTCAAATATCTGTAAATCGTAATTTTTTAAAATTTCTTTTTAAACATTAAAGTTTAATAAACATGACAAAACTGATTGGACTTGCATTTCATTTTAAAATCTAAATATTAAAATCATTCTCAAGCTTTCAAGTTAATGATTGGGCAAAAAGTACGTGACGTTAAGGGCACCGCTGAATGTGCCGGCTCTGGCTTCTTAAAAATAGATGGAAAAAAGATTTACCCAGGAAATTTGTCAGTTTTGTTTGTTTTTTGTTTTTTTTGTTGTTTTTTTTTTGGGGGGGGGGTTCTATTTACAATGCAACTATAATGCTAAACTGGACCTTTGTTTTCCGACGTTCGTGTGGAAATACGGCTTATATGAACTCGTTAGGAATTTATTTATTTTATGAATTCTCTTATTTCTTTTGATGTTTTTTAAGCATTGGGCACAGCACAGACGAGTCAGGTCCGGCTTCTTAAAAATAGAATGAAAAAAACTTCGTAGATATCCGTTTCCTGAAGAAATTTGACAGTTTTGAAAAAAGTTTTTTTTTACAATGTAAATATGATGCTAAATTGAACCATTACTTTCCGCCATTCGTACGGAAGTACGGCTTACATGAATTATCACCCACTCGTCAAGAATTTATTTATTTTATGAATTCTCTTACTTATTTTTATTTTTTAATCATCGTTTTCAAAGAAAATATTATTTTGGCTTAATTTTTATAACATTGTTTTAAATTTAGAAAAAATTAATCTTGCTTTTTTGAACGACGTTTTAAAAAAAAAATTTCCCAAGTGAATTGTTGTGCTTTCATTAATTACTTGCCGAAAATCTTCAACAACCTTCACAAGGGAAGTAACCGAATACTTCAAAACTGTACTTCCGTACAAATGACGGAAAGTAGTGTCCGTTTAGCATTATACTTATAGTTACATTGTAAATAGACTCCCTTCCCTAAAACATTAAAAATTAACTTTTTACAAAACTGACAAATTTCTATTTTTAAGAGGCAGGACCCAGCTAGTTCAGTAGTGCCAGAAATGTTAAGAAATGGTGTACACAGTAGATCATCGTTTACATTTTCATTATGCGGTGCGGGATGCAGATAGTTGGAGATGTTTCTGTCCAAAATCACGCAAAAAAATGGCCAAATACCAAAATCTATATATATGAAGTTGTAATGTGTGTATGTATGTTTATACTCTTATAACTCAAGAACTACGCTTTGTGGACAAAAAATTCAACTATAATTGAATTCAGCACGTCTCAATCTATGTTCAGAACACAATTTTATGTCAATTTTAGAAAGATAATTAATTTTGCTAGATTTTTTTCACGTTTTTTTTTCTGTCAGAAATTTATCCAGCCGACAGCCTATAACTAGCAGTCAGTCAGTGTTTTAAATGACCTAGTGTTGTATACTCGTCTTGTATGCCTTGGTCCGCAGGAGGAAAATCGCAAACTTGGAGAGGAAGGAAGACTCAAAACTTCTTTATAAAAATATTCGGATATATTTTTATTTCATAAGATACATTTTCGTAATGGAGAGTGAAGAGTGGGAGAGAGGTAACGAGACTGTTCCCAACAGGGAACTCGGTCACGTGCCTTCTGGCCCAGCTGATGTCTGTCTCTGCTTTGGGTCTCTGAGTCCTGAGTTTCTCCGTCTCTGAGCTGGCAGCCTGTTTCTTCTTTTATTAGGTTTGAACGGCCACGCTTGTGTTCAAAATCTTGTTTTTGGACACCCATGCATATGCATATTTCCTAAGGTCCCTAGGTCACTTCCACTTCCGCCCAGGTGTTTGGCCAGGAAATGACCTCCTGTGCCAGTATATCATAACACTACTTTTTCACCAGGGGTTGGGGAAATTTCTATACTATCCAGCCAACGGCTGTAACTTAATTAAAAGATGAAGGTGAATAGTTATATTAAAAAAATTAATAATAATGTTTGTTTATAAAACATTGCAATACTGAAGTGCACACCAAAAATTAGAATTTATTAAAAATACTACTGCAACAAAGTCAAAATGGCCAAAAATTTAAATATGGCCAAAACAAAAAGTTCATGGCCAAAGAGATTCAATACCAGCTTCTAGAGGCTGGCAAGCCTCAAAAGGCTGGTATTGAACTTCTGACCCCAGAAATGATTTCCAAATTTGACTCTATTCCAATGCCTGTGTTGGGTAAGTATTGGAGATAGAGCTCGGATTATCTCCCCTTGTAGCCCAATCTGGCAAGCCTGCCACAATGTACAAGTATGTATATCTGAGTTTGTGCATCCTCGTATGTGTGTGTATATAATTGCAGTTATGTTGGCTTTATCTCAGCCTCTTTGGATTAGATCTATTTATTGCTGACCAAATTGAGAGCTTGAACCTTTAACCAATGAGAAATTTGGCTGGGGAGACTCAATAGAATACATTTCTACCTGTTTGTATCGCATAATAATTAGATGGAATGAAGAGGGGATGAAGAATATTCTATTCATCTCGGTTCTTATCTAGTATCATTAAGTTTGCGACTGGTCAGGGAATGATAGAAAAATGCATGGCATTTTGGATGCAATCCTTCAATAAATGAGAGAGAAATGCAGACATTTCAATACATACCTGCGATGCCTTTGATACAGGTGGATGTTGCCAGCTTCCCAAATTTTTCTGGATACTTTCAAGGAGACACATTACTATTGAAATGCAGCAAATTGGTGGCAGCAGCAATTGTTTGGAAATCAATCAACAAAAAAAGGAATTTTTATTGCAGTCATTCTAATTTGAATTTTAGAATCTTTCTCAAAAAACTCGAGTGCTCCACTGAGATTTGCAATTCTATTGTAATTAAAAAACTTCCTTAGATGATATTTCCATGTTAGTTTACTGTTGCAATTTTGTACTATTCCGCAAATTAAATTGATAACAAGGATATTTTTCTTTGTTTTTCTCAAACACAAGAATATTCGAAATAAAAAATATATTACTTTGTTTTTCAGCAAAATATGTGTGGCTTTCACAAAGTGTTATTAATTGAAGCAACCTATCTTTTTCTTCAAGTGTTGAGTCTCAAGGTAGGGTTGCATAAAATATTTCCATTAATGCGACAACAATTTTGCCTGTTAGTAATTTTTTCAAATTGAAGGATGATGTTTTTGAGAAGATCTTCACTCCTTTTGAAGGCGTAGATAAATTTTACTTCTTGAGAGAAGTCACTGTTTGAATGTTCTTTCAAAAATAGTTTAGGGAGTAAAAAGGTTCAAGGGTAAAAGTGTAGGGTTTTTGTGTGTAAGTGCACGAAATGCAGTTTTTAAATGTGAGTTTCATGAAATAACAGCTATTGCTTTGCGTTTAGCAAAAGATCTTCTTGGTAATGAAGTTTTTCTGCAACTGGTTAAGGAAGGGAAGATCTCTTTATTTATATGGGGCTTCCCCATTCCTTTTTTTTTAAATTATTGGTGGGCAAAAATTGTGCCCTTTTTTCCACAATGTGGTCTGAGCCTACCCCTGCATAAATTGGGGAGAGAATTGGCCGATGAGGGTCGGTTAAAGAATAAACTGCAAATCAATCAAAAAACAATACAAAAACCAACAATTTTATTTACAATAAACAATTTCATTATTAATCTGAATATAAGCAAAACACAGATCTAATATTACATATTGTTTTTTTTATTTGTTCTGGATATTCATGAAAAATATAAAATTATTAGACTTTTTTAAAAATTCCTTTTAAGCATTTTCAATTAATTATTCATTTTTCAACTAGTATTTCTTTTATCTTAATTTCAGTTGCTTTTTATCGCAACTCTCAGATCGTCATTCCAAAGCCATTAATAAGCAACATGGATCGGAAATAAAGAATATAAAATTCATTCAATATGTTTATTTTTGTTTTGTCTTGAAAAGCATAAAATTTGTGATTATGTAAAATTCTAATTTATGTTTTAAAAATTCAGATATGAAAAAAATGCATTTTTGCCTACAAGACTATCCTGTAATTGATCAGATAAAACAAACAATGATCAATCAAAGCAATGGCTTCTTTTTTATCACCATTCATTTCAATAGACCAATGTGAAATCCCTAGGGATTTTGTGAAATCCTCAACATAACAGATGTAAATGATTTTAAGATGTTTATAAGATGTTTATTACACCACTGCAAAGGTTTAAGGCCCTATACATTGTGTAAATATGATTGTTATGATGTGTGCATGTATATACAAATTGTATACTTTTTTCACACTAAAATAAAATGGTCAGTAATTTCATGAAATCCGTAATTTCACGATCAGTGTAGTAATGGTTAAAAGCTTGTGATGCTGATTGATCATTACTACAGTAATGATTTTGATCTTTACTGGGTGCCTAATTACAATGGCCTTGTGTCAAACTAAGCTAAACTTAGCAAATATACACTGAAGCAGAATATACTTGATATTTACTTTTTTAACATTACTACACTGATTGTGAAACTAGGGATATCATGGAATTACTGAAATGTTCAGGGATTTCACAAAATCCCTAATTTCACAATCTTACTGTCCATTGAGGTTTGAATTCATTACAGTAGTAATGGTCAGCATGACAAGCTTTTTAACCATTACTACACTGATTGTGAAACTAGGGATTTCATGAAATTACTGAAATGTTCAGGGATTTCACAAAATCCCTAATTTCACAATCTTACTGTCCATTGAGAGAAGGAAAGCGAGATCCAATTAGCTTTGTAACAATCCCAATGAGGCATCCTCTGCATTCAAATGAATGTTGACCATGTCAGTATGCGCATGTATTTGCATTTGTCTGCCAAGGTACCATTTTATCCACCTGCATATTGTTAATCACCACTACCAAAGGTTTAGGTTATAGGGAGGGTTCAATTTTATCTATCGATGTAGCCGAAATTCGCCCAGTCCTAACCGTTCATAGTAGAAAATTGAAATTATTCGTTTAATAATATTTATTTCGTTTACAGCTAGTGGAAAAGGAGGGATGCGACCAACTAAGTGACAGAAAGAGGGTACCAAGTGAGTAGGAAGGGCGAATGGTATTGGGAAAGGGTTCCCTTAGTTTACTATAGCAGTTGGCCAGGCCACAGAAGTGATGTCCAGAGAGGAAGAGGAATGGTTTTGACCTACTTGGCCAAACAGATAATGGCTTGGTTTGAAAACATCCCATCTCTGTTCTGATTGGCCGAGCAGCAAACAAAGAAATATTAGTTCTTAGGGAAAAATCAGTCCTTTTGTAGCAGCGGCGAGATACAGTTCAGTTGTCCGGGACTGGACACCCTATTTTAGGGGTACCCACTCCTGGGGCTCTCAGAGTCTTTGGAAGCGTGATATCTTACCTCTCTCGCTCTCTCTCTATGTATCTCTGGCATACAGAAACAACTTCAATCGCTTGTTGACTTTTCGATTGATTAAACAGGTAATAACCTTATTAAAAGAAAGATTGATGTTTTTCTTGTGTGTTTCGCAACTTGCATGTTTTGTGTGCATCGGTGCACCACACGGATACATCATGGTACAATATGTCCGGTTTTGATTAATGCGGTTTTGGTTAGTGCGCAAAGATTTATTGTGACCATCCCTTGCTATTTATGGTATAAAATTTGATTAGTGCATTTTAAAAAAGTTCGAAAACGTTGGAACTAAATATTTACCATAAATAATGGCTTGATTCAACTTGAAATAGGAGATAAAAAAATTATAACAATCAACACCGGGGCTTGTTTATATCCATAGAGTAGACATTTTGGATTATTTTTATAACTTATTACATTAGAGATCAACTAAGGGAGGCAATTGAGTAAGGTTTAAATAAGGGAGACAATTGAGGAATGTAATAATATACATTCGTCTAAATTGTTTTTTATTTTCCAGGATTCATTATAATTATTTCCATTGATTCTTAACTTTGGATAGTGCGGTCTTGATATATGCGGTGTACATTTATTAACCGCACATATCAAGGGATTACAGTACAATTACTTCCACATTCATAACCCTTTGTGGTTGTCCAACCATAGTACAATGTCTGGTTGCTGGTTGTATGGCAGTATGCCCAAGGACGCCGGAAGCAATTTGGGGCAGGGGGTGCAGCTTTTCATTGCTAAAAACATTTTATATACTCATTTAAAGTCCACTTATCAAATAAAATAACTAAGACTCCAGAACAAATTATTAATGAGAATAAAATGTTTACTTTTATTAAATTTATTAATTATTTTTTTAAATTGGCCAGATTTTCAGCTATTGTAGATTTTTATCAGATAAATTGGAAAAATAAGCAGCCAGATCTAGTTGAAAAATGGTTAATTTGACAACACTGGGTTGTCTACAACAGAACACGTGACTTTTCGATCAGGTTCATGCAAGAACATTTTGTCATATTCTATGGCTCACCAACCAACCCCTCGTTAAGTTAGTAGTTTTCAGTTGAAGATCAAAAGACGAAATTGATGACAGCTTGTTTGTTTCATAACATGAGAGGAAATGAATGTGACGAGACACAGATGTTTGCTACTCTACAGATTTAAGTAATGAAGTTTTTTTGTTTTTATAAAATTTTTCTCCCTATAAAGTATAGAGAACTTTTGTTGCTATAAATAACAAACCATACTTGGCAACACTGAGACAACCATTAAAATCTCTCATTCACTAAACAAAACTTGCTCATGCAGGAGAACTTGAAGATAATAATAAGCAAGGGAGTCTTAAATAATTCAGAGGGGATTTTATTTTATAGCAAAAATGTTTTTATTCAGTTGGTGATTAGAAATAAATATTTGATTCAGTATGTCTTATCCTTTCTTTTTTTTATAGAGGCACACCGCTGAGCCTGTGCCAAAAATGCAGGGGGTGGGCAGCTGCCCCCGTGTTTCTGACACCCCTGAGTGTGCCTTGAAAATGCTCCATGTTCACCCAGATCTATCTGCTTAGTCCATTAGTTTTTCATACTTGCTAATAGTATATATACTGACCACATCTCTGGTTTTGTTTCCAAACCAGCTCACACAATATTCATTGTGCCAGGTTCAATCCCTCTGTCAGCCAATTTACCCTGCTTCCTGATTATTTCAGCCAGTACTTGTTTATGCCTTCATGTGTACTTTCTAAATGTTGCCTTGCATCTGGCAAAGATATGTTCCAAGGATCCTCAGTTCCTGCATAGTTAGCAGATATCAGAGTATATACTTTAAGATTTACTGGCATGGAAAACAGGTTGCCCCAACCATCATACCAGTTAGAGTTGCATACTTATATGTGAAATGCACATATCACTCATCTGTTTGTTTCATGATTGTTTATTTTGGCACAAATATATGTGTGGTTCTGTACCATGATGCATCTGTGCGGTGCACCGCCAACATACTGTTGCGGAAAGTCATTGGTTCTTCAGGTCACAGCTGAAAAATGGGAAGATGGGTCATCTCGAAAGATAATGAGGCAATGCGAAAAATAAGTGTTTTTAGCAATTTGATTTATTCACAGTTTTTTGGAAACTGCCCGATAAAATGAGAAGAAGAAAATGAAACACTATTTCCTCTATCTACCCCTTGCATCCTCCATAACATCTTCAGTTACCTGTCTTCATCGTACCGTGGTCAACTGCTACTGAGTGTAGTAATCCCAACACCTGGTCCTAGCCATTCCACGTCTGTCATGTCCGGCTTCGCCCTGCCAACTGAATCTCCCTCCAAAATAACTTCCCTTTTCCTCTGCTCATAGCTACCCTCATTCCCTGGTGACCTACATTCCATGGAAGACCCCTTTAAACTCAAAGTTTCTCTGAGACACTATACTAACATGCAAAAATGCTCTATTTCTTACATGCCCTCCCCACTACTTTGCTACAGTTCCCATGCTGACAGTATGAAATTCAGAGAATGGATAATTTTATATCCGACAGAATATGATAATTATAAAGACATTTTTAATTGGGAACCTTTATTTGCTCGGCACTGGTTTGACCCGATTGTGAAACGAGTGGCCTAAATGGTGTAAATAAATAAAGAAACAAGTGTTGTGTGGGGATCGAACCTGCATCCACCTTGGAAGCAGCCTTATACGCAGGCTCTGCTCTACCACTGAGCTAATCATATTCTGTCGGATATAAAATTATCCATTCTTTGAATTTCATACTGTCGGCATTGGGAACCACACATATATTCGTGTAAAAAATAAAAGATTGTGAAACAAAGAGATGAATGATATGTGTGTTTCAGAGCTCCTGCTTACCATGAGAGTTTATCGTTATACTTATATGTGAATCTAATATAAAATTTATTTTCTGTTAGTGTGTATCCATGTGTGAGTTTCTGTGTCTCTCCCCAACAATAAAAGCTCAGAAACTGCAAACATTTTTCATGAAATTGTAACATATAAACTTTATTAAGATATTTTATTCTAAATGACATCGTTTTTGTTTTAGTGTTGATATTTCAGAATCATCCTTGGAAGTTTTCTTAAATTAAAGTACCATATATTTTTGAATATAAGTCACCCATGAGTATAAGCTGAGTTTGGAATTGAGCATAACATTTCAGAAAATCACCTGACTCGAATATAAGCCGAGACCATTATTTTGCCATAATGTTGTCATGAGAGATCTCCCCTTCTTATGAATACACCATTTATGGCACTTGGTCAGCTGTCAGCGAAACCTGAATTTCTTTCATTTCCAACATATCGATTGTTATTTTCAGGTTGTAAAAGTGATTTTCTCGTCAGTGATGATGAATCTATTTAAAATATATGTTAAATTATTTAAAATGGATATTACACAATACACACCATATACTACCTGTAAGGTTGGTTTAATGACAGATATTTACAGATTAAAAATGCAAACAGAAGAGGTACTCACAGATCCTTTATTCAAATAATGACAGCGGTCAACGACCCGCACACGTGTGTTCTCAAGCTCTCTGATCTACTAGTGACAATAACAATAATGGCTGCTCGTTCACCATAACGTAAAACAGCCCCTTACCGGAAGTTGATAAGTGCTCTCGTGCTTAAGGGGAATAACTCAAGACACTTACTTAACACTACCTACATAGCATTTCATACAAGACCATGGTAATGAATAGAGTTAAAACAACGGACGTCATTGCTTGCTAATATGCATTGTTTCTATCGACGCTGTATTCATATAGGCAAAAGTGTTGGCCCTTTTTGACTGACCTGAGTATAAGTCAAACTGCTGATTTTGGTGTCATTTTTTAGTAAAAAACCTAGTCTTATATTCAAGAATATACAGTAAATTGAATTGCTAAAATAAGATTTAAACAAATATGCCGTTTTTTCTCTACTTTATTAATAATTTATTATTTACCTATTGCAAATATTGCAGGTCAGCTATAATTAATCTAGCCACATTGGGACCTGTAGAATGCAGGAACACAGATGGTTAGGTTATATAAATACTTCTCATTCAAAAGCTTACTATAAAATACCTAGCAAATCAGTAAAAGAATATTGAAAATTTTGATGAATTACATGTAACATCAAAGATAATTATATTGACTTTCCTAAGAAAGTTGATTGTCACTTTCAAAGTAGAGAGTTGGGATTTACAATTAAGCAAAATGCTATGTTTAAAAATAGTAAGGAGTGTCAGGATTATCATGTCCATTTTGAAAACTGACAAAAAGATCAGACAACTAAATCTCTGTGCAAATGTAAACAAATTCTGTTCTGTAATAATTACGAGTAAATTTTCTCCCCCTTATGACAAGCAAAAAACATCTAGATTTAAAAAATTTATTACATATCAACTACTGATCGGATCTTAATAAAATTTTCAATACTTATCAAATAAAGGATGGATTTTTTTAAAAAATCAATTTGTATAACTGATGAAATTGGTATAGCATTTTCTTTAATTACTGGTGATGTTGATAGCAGCAATTCAAATGAGCAAGAAGTTGATTACACTTGATTTTACATGTTCACTTCTCTTATTTTATAAGTTTAAGATGTTGAAAATGGCCATAACATGTACATCAGAAGACATACACCAATACATAAGATGGAACTATGTTCATAAAAATGTTAATTTTAGAATTTTAAGTTTTTTTATAACATCTAGAACACTGAAATTGAAAATATTTAAGTTAAACTGTTAATCACTGCTACACACAGCACTGGTTTATTGCTGGGTTTATTCATGTGTTCAGGCATTTATATGTACCCATGTATCTATCTATGTATCCAGACTTCACCCAGCCCTAACCGTTCATAGTAGAAACATGAAATTTTGCACACGCACTTCCCTCAATGAAAAGGAAAATGTTTTTGTTGGTTTTGGAAAATTCACACCCTGAATAGGTTTTTAGAGGGGGGGGTTCTATATGCAATGTAAGTTTATGCTAAATTGGTCACTAGTTTGTGTGAGCTTGTTTTTTGAAAATTTGGCCTATTTAGTGATTACTGCCTGCCACCACTGTTTAATTTATGAGGTAAAAAGAAGCATATATAGGTGGCTGTGATTCATAATTTCCCTTTGAATGTTATGTTTTATATGTTATAGTCTTTGATTAAAAACCTTCATCCTTTCTTGTTCCATTATAGGGCTGCATTACTTTCAATTTTTTAGTAGTTCACTTCAGGGCTGTGGAGTCGGTACACAAAACCTTTCAATTCAGAATCCAACTCCTCAGAGTCATCACATTTTTACCGATTCCGACTCCAGTAACCCAATAATTGCTTCCGACCCGACTCCACAGCCCTGGTTTACCTGTCAACCTAATCAATAAAATAACTGCTTTTTCTTCATCATTTTCATCTCTGCTTTCTCCTCCATTACTTTCATTCTTCAGATTTATAACCATCTACTGCTAAAACCACCAAAATGTTGATGCAGTGGCCCAGAAAATTTGAAATTATGTCCAGATTTGTGTAGGACCAGATTACAGGTGACCAAATGTTTTTTATCATGATATACATAGGTACGTTAGTAAATCCGCAGCCTAATGATGAAAAAAGCATTTGTTTTACATGACAAATATTTATTTTTCAACATAATCTCCAACATAATCTCCATTCAATGCATTCAGGAGTGAATATTAATCACATAATTTTTAGAATGTTAGGAACTTTTTCGCTAACATAGCTTGCATGCACCATTTTGCTGAGCTCTGTTTGCCTTTTAGAAAATAACGTATTTAGGCTACCAATCTGTTTCTTTAGTGTTTCTGATAATTTTAAGCTTTCTGATATCTCCTTTAAATTTATCATACCTGGAATGTTTAGTTGTGTAATGACGCTTAACGTTAAATTCTTTAAATGTGGAGTGGGATTCAGAACAAAATTAGACACTTTGGTCTGTTTTTTACTTCAACAAAGAAGTAATCATCTGTCCACTTATCGTGGAATTTTCTCATTTCTTCAAAAAAGGTTCCCTTTCTCTTAGATGAAATTTTAATAAAACATTATTTTCCTCATGGAATTAAGCATGCCATTCAGATAGTCAAAAGGGCTGCATGCAGCCCGTGTGCCACAGTTTGCCCATGGCTGCTCTACATCAATAATTTTAATAGTGTTGTACAAAATCCCCTTTTCTAATCTTTTGTCCAAAATCAAGGTATAATGCAGTAGTCCCCCTTCATAATGTGGGTGTTGGGGTCCAAGAAAGATAACTGTGTTATAACTTAACCCTGGATAATCAAAAGTACCAAAACAAGTTTACCAGTGAATGAAACTGTTGTTTTCATCACAAAAACAAAGAAATTATATGTAAAACATCATGTAATTACATGTTAATTGATTGCAAATTGAAGAAATTTAATATTTCAGTCATATTAAGTAAGTCTTTTTATGAAATTCTGTTTTTATTCACGGTTTTCTGGACGAGTGGGCGATAATGTATGCAAAAATGTTGGGGTCCACCACCCACCCACCTTATATCACAAACCATACTATATCGAGGCACTCCTGTATTTGCTCCTGTCATTCAGTAACAAAGTATCAGGCAACTTAAAAAATTGGATTTAAAATGTTAAATATCCAGGTGTATATTGTTAATAGTTAGTTCTCGGATTTATTATTTTGATAAACAAGCACCTGCATTGTTATTAGACAAAGTGGCCGAATGAATCTTAGAGGCCAAAGGTTGTATGTGATCTGCAGATTGCTTACAATTAACAAAAGAAGGAATTTTTAAAGAATTGGGTTTGTTTAGGAAAATATACTGGAAAGAAATTATAATCCTATGAACAGCAAAACTATAGTGTATGTGTATAAAATGTAAAGTATACAATCAATGCATAATACCAGCTATGACAAATGGTTGCAAAACCTGGAAACTTACAAAACCACTCAAAAACAAACTCAGAATAATACAGGGGGCAATGGAAAGGGCAATTTTATGAATAACTCTTAGCGATAAAAAAAAGATCAACATAGATCCGAGGGAGGACCAGGGTGAAGGATATCTTACAGGGCAGGCATGAGAAGAAAGGACAACAGATAGAGCAAAAGGCTCACTGATTGGTGCCAGTAAATGCAGTAGGAAAAGACCAGACATAACATGGAGCGATGAGTTGGAAAAGTTTGCCGGTAAGACATAGCAGAGATTAGCGCAATCATGTTCGTCATGGAATGAGATGGGAAAGGCTTTTGTCTAGAAATGAACTGATGATGATGATATATACACACACATCTAATTGGAGTAAGTGGTATAGAACCTTTTCCTTTATGTTTCTATTGTTATAATGTTTTTTTCCTAGCTATCCTCTATAGAGTACCATTATACTTTTGATCATTGTACAATGGTATCTTGTACACAGATGGTAATTATCTGTTCCTCACTAGACAACCGACACCTTCATTTAAAATTGCAATGGACAGCTGTGTGAGTGTTATTAAAGTTAGCCTCCAAAATCACCCTGCCAACAGCTTCTGATATACCTGTGTTCCTGTTTTTATGCTCTGTTAGCAGAAATTACTATCACATTTAGTTTTTATAATAAATGTTTACCGCAAAAACATACATGTTTTCTAAATTCTAACTGTGCATTTTTCTAAGTGAAAAAAGGTGGGTTTCTGACTTTGCCAAGGTGTTTCTACAGGGTGACACAAAAGTCATTTCACATTTTAAAACTTAAATAGCTTTTTTAATAAAAATGGTACAGAAAATTTCCCTTTAGATATATTAGAAACCATCAACCAAAACTGTCAACATAGTTTTCTTCCAGTTTTCAAGTTGGTCTACACGGCTGACTGGCTATGTATGGGGCAATCCATAAACAAACCAAACTGATAAAACAACGCTCCAATGAGACGTTTTAGCGTGCTCACTACTGTTATGTTTTGCAGCAGTGACTCTGACCTTTTGTATGAAACAAACTACACCACGCCACGTTACTTAGTATTTGAGCTACACATGCTAGAATGTGAGTGGGTGTAGTGCGTTCAGCATTTGTTCTTTCCAAGTCAATGGATGATGTTCAAATTGAGAAACTGCATTCTGTGATCCGTGAACTTCGTCGCCTGGCTGTCCATGGAATTTTCGAAGAGGTAAGAATCTGTAAAAGTCAGGCAACAATTTCTACGGATCACAGAATGCAGTATCTCAATGTGATCGTCTCCATTGACTTGGAAAGAAAAACGCTGAATGCACTATGCACACGTTCATTCTAGTATGTGTAGCTCAAATACTAACCAACGTTGCATGATGCAGTTTGTTTCATACAAAAGGTCAAAGTCACTGCTATACAACATAACAACATGCTAAAACATTTTATTGGTGCACTGTTTTATCAGTTCAGTTTCTTTATGGACAGCTCTTACATGTACCATGTGTACAGGCCGCACCAATGGAGCTAGAGGGCTGAAAATTTTTAAAAAAGCTTTTTTGGGATTTCTGAAAATTCCCCCCATAATAGGTTTTTATTGAGGGTTCAATTTGCAATGCAAGTTTATGCTAAATTGATCACTATTTTGCATCCGCTTGTTTTTTGGAAAATTCAGACATTTTTAGTGGTCACTGCCCAACAAAAGGCGAGAGAAGTAACTTATTCATTGATCACCCCTTTTTCAAATTTTTTAATTGATCACCCCCAACATGACATGCTCCCAAAAGACTTTGGTCACGTGACGGTTTCTATTGAGTGACTAACCAAACCTGTTTATTTTGGACCTTGGAAATTACTTTGAACTAATTGTGGAATATTTTCAGCTTTGCAAAGTCAAACAGCTAGTAATGTATCTGGCTCCTATGAGCTATTTCTTAGAAAAAGATTAAGAAAGGTCAAATCTGGCGGAATGTGGCTGCCAGTTAATTTCTGATCAACGTAAAATTAATTTGCAAAGCTGAAATTTCCAAGGTCCAAAATAATTATATCTAAAGGGAAAGTTTCTTTAAATTTTGATTGAAAAAGTTCAAATGGAAAGTGACTTTTGTGTCCCCCTATATGAGTGGCAGGGTGAGGATCAAAGCTGTCTCATTCTTTACACATCTGCTGTAATTTCTCTGAAACCTGAAACAATTTTATTAATTTTATTTCAGGAAATTTACCATGTAGATTTTATTAACAACTAGACAACTCTTTCACCTGTTGGATCACCTATTGTGAAAAAAACAGTACAATCTCATGTGACCAGAATGAACCCAGATTTTTTATGCACTTGCAAATAAATAGATAAATAAATAAAGGAGACTATGAAATATACTCGGGCTGTGTGTTCATGTGTCCGCTTATCAGAAGACTTAAATTTGGGGGGATAGTATTATTAGTGCGCTCGGCTGGAGGGTGACAGATTCCAAACCAGGATTTGGGTCAAACAGTTGACTAGGACACACAGAAGTCAAAACAAAGAAAATGAGTTCAACCAAGATTTTTTAGTGTGCAGTGATTTTAAATTGGCTGGCAGTTAGTCAATTGGGTAGAGAACTGCAAGGGGTCAACAAGCTAAGAGCTTCACTCACATTACAACACCTTGGTTGATCCGCAAAGCTGCATCGAAGCTATCAATGGAAATAAGTGCAACCCACATTTATCTCCATTTATTTCCCATCACAGATAACTCATCCCCGTAAATATACAACCCAATGACGAGATGTCTCACATCGGTGTGAAGAAATGCTGATTATACTACAACTACTCTATAATCAGCATTTGATAGTTATCTCTTCACAAATTGGTCATTATAATATAGATATGGATAAGCGTGAATGCAGAGCCTATACTATCATTATTCAGTTGCAAATCACCCAGATCTTTTAAAAATTCTTTTAAGTTATTGCATTTCAGGGCTGTTCAAGGGGACTGGACAAGTTTTGTCATTGTACGAATGTTAGCCCCCCACATTAAACTGACCGTGTGTCAAATTTGCCCTCGTGGGGAGGCAAATAAATCTCATGCTTGTGCCTTGCTGTTTACAGGATTATACTTCAAATCCTGTTTAACCATGTATTTTTTTCTTTAACTAAAAATAACAAAGCTGTTGAAACATTATCAGGGTGACTCCTAACACAAATAATAAGTCAAGCTAGACCTATTTCTGAGAGGAAAAAAACTTTCTGAAAGAATCACCATCCTAACCAATTGTGCTGTATCAGTCCACGTTTAACTTACAATGAAATAGATTTAAATGGGTTTGCTTACTTAATATTGGAACCCATCAACCAAAGCTGTCAAAATAAGTTTCTTCAGTTTTCAATTTAGTCTGGCTTGCTGGCTATGTATGTATTACGTGTACAGGCTGCACTAATGGAGCTAGAAGGCTGAAAATTAAAACATTTACTCCTTATTATATCTAGAAAAAACATTTGTTTTTTGAAAATTCCACCCATAAAAGTTTTTTTAGTGGGGTGCAATTTGCAATGTAAGTTTATGCTAAATTGATCACTAGATTGTGTCCAGCAGCATTCTCGCTTGTTTTTATTTGAAAATCAGACTTTTTTTTAGTAATCACTGCCCAACAAAATGCGAGAGAATTAATTTATTCATTGATCACAGTCTTTCTAAATTTTTTAATTGATCATCTCCAACACAGCATTCCGCCAAAAGACAGTTTCTGTTGTGACTAACCAAGCCTGTTATTTGATTCATTTGAATGGAGTTTTTTTGTCAACCAACCAAACTAAAAATAAGATTTCTTTTTTTTTTTTTTGTGATTAGATATTTGAATTGAATCCACCAACTGCAATATGAAAAATTCAAAAGAGAAAACTGAGTGCAGCATCAATATATATATGTGAGTGGTGTTTGTGTGTTTGTTTGTCTGTCATGCTATAGAAACCACCTAAAAATGAGCACAGCCCAAACCAAATTTGGAATGCATATTCAATGGAAGGTTTTAAAGTAATAATAATAATAAATGCATTTATAGAAAGCTCCCTTTCTCAGGAACCTCAATATTTAAGTCCCCATTGGACCAAAGCGCTTGAAAACAATTGCAGTAAAAAATATAAGGCCCATTAAAGAAGAGTAAGAAGAAAGTGCAACTTGTCAATAAAGTTTTTACAAAACACACAAAAAAATATATTAATCTTCAGATTAGTTGTTACTTTTTTTTACATCAGGTGATAGATGTTAGCCAGTGAAAATTTGTACTAAGTTGGGCATATGATTTGACTAGAAACATACTGATCAATTTCTTTTGGCAAGATGTAGGTAATAAGTATTATCTAAATTTGTATTCTAATGAAAGAATGGTAATAATTAATTATAATAAATGCATTTATAGAAAGCGTCCTTTTCTCAGGAACCTCAATACTTAAGTGCCCACTGGCCAAAAGCACTTGAAACCATGTGCAATCAATTGCAGTAAAACTATAAGGCCTATTAAAGAAGAGTAAGAAGAAAGTGCAACTTGTCAATAAAGTTTTTTTGCAAAACACAGGGCAGTAGCTACAGTTACAAAGTGTATTTATTTACTGAGTTCATATAATTATGAAAGTCTCGAAACAAGAAAATTTTTTTTATTTTTGATTTAATGTTTGCTAATGTATGTAGGTTCCTGATATCATAGAGCAATTGATTCCAAAGTCTGGATGCTATATAGCTGAAACTCCTGCGCCCATGAGTCATATTCATGAAGACAAATTCTAAAATCAAACCATCTAAATATCAGATGTTAATAAGAGCACAGAGTAACAAAATAAAAAGTTTTGAGAAAATCTTTTGAAAAGTATGTGTGTTTGTGTGGGTGAGGTTCTATTTACCATGTAAATATAATGCTAAACTGTACACTTATTTTGTGTACAGCTGCTGTGATGTTGTAAAAGAATGTTTTATTCTGATCACACTTTTTTTTCAAGTTGTTTTTTACCTGGCCTCATCAGGTTAGAAATACCAGAAACTCTGACTGTATTTCTTTTAAATAAAAAGAAAGCACATTTGCTTCATTTTCTGATTCGTGTGATATCCCAATGCCCTAAAATTTTGTCAAATTCCTGTCCTGAGGCTGGAGTTGACATTGTTTTTCCACACTAACAACAAGAACAATCTTCACCTAATTTAGGGGAGTAAACTCTTGATCATCTCCAACACAGCATTCTGCCAAAAGACATTGGTCATGTGACAGTTTTTATTGTGACTAACCAAGCCTGTTATTTGATTTGTTTGAACAGAGTTTTTTTGTCACCCAACCAAACTAAAAATAAGATTTTAAATCACGACCAAGTGATCGGTAGGTGGCTTTCTTACCAACTGAGCCAAACTGACAAGTCTTACATATTTATGAATTTATTTATTATATATACAATACAAAGGTTGTAATAACCATCTTCAGTCGGAATAGAAGTAAGAATGGAGTTTGACCCTGCAGTAGCCAGGCTTGTATCAACCCATAACTGTAGAAAAATTATCAGTATTTGGTTTTCTTTCAACATCAACAAAAAATGTACAAGCTCAAAAATGAAACGAGTAGTTTGATTACCTACTTGACACGATTTCTCTGTAGTTACCTACATGCCCGTACATATCGTTCAAGAGTTCATTTCTATATATGAATAAATGTCAACATATTTTTATTGCTTATCTCCAGAAATTAAAAGTGAACTTGGACATTGAACTCTGGAGGAGACGATAAAATGCTCTCATAAGATTGAAAAGAAGAGAAGGAGTCGATATATGAGTGTCTCTGAGCCTGCTATCATTGATGTACATTGTACAATTAAGATTTGTCTTTATAGACACT
This sequence comes from Architeuthis dux, assembly GCA_006491835.1. Taxonomy (NCBI): domain Eukaryota; kingdom Metazoa; phylum Mollusca; class Cephalopoda; order Oegopsida; family Architeuthidae; genus Architeuthis; species Architeuthis dux. The sequence continues at coordinate 12,548,458 of VCCN01000986.1, forward strand.
CTTATCTATTTGTATATTCATATCAGTCATCATTTCTTCATACACACACAAAAATTGACATTTTGCACACATATATATTTGCATCAATCGCTCATACTGATGCCGGGCAAATATGGGTCCCAAATTAATAAAAATTATCCATTCTTTGAATTTCATATTGTTAGCATTGGGAACCACCTTTATATACATGCCTAATACGATCATGAACATAGAGAGGTGAACAATGTGTATGGGTAAAAAGCGCCTGCCTTTCCATGAGGGTCGTTAGCTCAGATGGTTAGAAAGTTAATTATCTTCTAAACCAAACATAACAATATTTTATTATTTCTAGTGGAACATTACACAATCAAAACGGATATTATCAGGTATTATTTATGACCAAACACTACAGCATTGAAACTCTGCTGCCAAAAATATCTTTTCATAGTGTTGTACTTTTCATAGTGTTGTACTCATCTTTGGATGGCAACATAGTCATATTTTTGGCAACATGGTTTCAATACTGGAGAGTTTGGTCATAAATAATACCTGATAATATATTTTTTGATTGTGTAATATTCCACTAGAAATAATAAAAGCCTGCTATGTTTGGTTTAGTAGACAATTAACTTTCTATAAAAAAGTGGTTGGGGTATACTTATTTATGGGTGATACTGTATGTATTACTGCATGTCTGTCCATCGATCTGCCCACACAATATCTCCAAAAGTTCTCATTGAATTTCAATGAAAATTTTATGGAAAGGTGAGCCATTGGCTAAGAAAGAATTGGTTAAGTTTTGGTGTGGCTCCAGGTATATTTTTTTATACATTTATGTATTCGCTCATGACTGTCCACACAGTATCTCCAAAAGTTCTCAATGAATTTGTTTCCGATTGAGAAATGTTTTTATTATTCTGCATGAAAAGAGGTTAAAATTGAACAATAAATAAAAATGCTAAATTTAGATTTCAAAGGAAGTAACTCAATATTTGTACATATTGTAAGAATTGCGTTCTCTCCCTTGTTTTTTAATATTTTATTTTCATTCAGTTTTCAGTTAATATACAGACAGGCAGAGGTATGCACTCTCTGAGTAATTCCTAATTATGTTTTTTTGTTTTTTGAAAATTCCCCCCCAAAGTAGGATTTTAGAGGTGGTGTTCAATTTTATCTATTTATGTAGCTGGACTTCGCCCAGCCCTAACCGTTCATAGTAGAAACTTGAAATGTTGTACACACACTCCCCTCAATGGGAAAATGTTTGTTTTTTTTTGTTTTTTGAAAATTCCCCTCCAAAATAGGTTTTTAGAGGGGGGTCCAATTTTATCTATCTGTGTAGCTGGACTTCTCCCTTAACCATTCATAGTAGAAACTTTAAATTTTGCACACACACTCCCTTCAATGAGTAGGGAAAATGCTTCTTTTGTTTGTTTTTTAAAAATTTTAATGATCACAGCCCAACTTTTTAATTGATCACCCCCAACATAGCATATATGGGTGGGAGGGATTCATAATTTCTCTTGGAATGCTAGTTTAATAATATTTCCAGCATGATCAAAGGCAGAAAAAATAAAACAAGAATTTTGAGATTTCTTTTAAAGTATTAAAAATTGACTAATTTATGAAAATCATTATAAAAAAATGTCAGTGTCGTTATATTTTTCTTTACTATAAGTCTACATTATATAATTCAACAATTAAAACTACAAGGTTTCTTGGCCCAGTAACATATGCTTTGCAGCCCAGGAACCGGTCCACAACATGGTACCAGTCCATGGCTCAATGGTTGGGGAGCACCACATTAGAGTTTTTTTGATCCATCTTATCACCAAAAAATTGTATTTATTTACTTTTTGTTTATTTTTTTAATTTGAAATTAATAGACAAACCGACATTCCTGATTGTAAAGTTTCACACCCTCACCCATACGATGTTAAAAAATGGTGCACAAATAAAAACATTTTAACAATTTAATTTATTAAGCAATAACAATATGTTTTTCTTTCATTAATTCTCTTACTTTTTTATTTGAACGCCATTTTTTAACAGTGTGAACAGGGGTGTGTGTGATGTTTATTGCAACTTCAATGTAAACTTTCATAGAACAAAAAGTGCATTAGGTCTGAAAAGTGTCAAACCCAGAAATAAATGCAGGTAAGCTGATTTTCTCAGAATAGTTCCCTGATATAGTGAGGAACAACATATCAAAAGTCCCAAGGTTTCCTCCTTATGCTTTTTTAATATGGCATCCAAAAAGGCTGCCAAATCCATGAGAATGCCCATTACTTGTTCCTTATTTATTGTAGACAAGGTTTCTCAACGGTTTTTAGTAATATCAGGTGTGCTTTATAACATAAGAAGTTTTACCACAATCTGACTACTGGAAATGTATGATTTTCAAGATGGCCGCCAGCCAAATCCTTAAAAATGCTTATTACTCGTTCATTATTCATCCTAGACAAGTGTGCTTAACATAATAAAGGTCTACCACAGTCTGATCACTGGAAAGATTTAATTTCCAAGATGGCGTCTAAGATGGCCACCAGCCAAATCCTTAAAATGTCCATAACTAGTTTATTTTTCATCCTAGATTCTTATAGTATCAGGTGTGCTTTATAACAAATCAAAAGTTTACCACGGTCTGACCACTAGAAATGTATAAATTTCAAGATAGCTTCTAAAATGGCTATTATTCATTCATTATTCATCCTAGACAATAATTTTGGTGCCTAACCCCATGTTTTGATGATGTAGGAATCCAATTAGCATATTTAGATTATAGTGAAGTGTTTACAATGAAAAAGTAGATACAAATTGCATAATATATATTATTGAAAATACATTTGATCTGCACCAGATTAAAAATATTCATTGTCACACTTTTACTCCTGTAGTCCTGGATCTGGCCAGTGTTCTGTAGGAAAGTTTGGGTATAGAGAATTTTTTTTCAGGAAAGCTTAGTAGGTGTCTTAGAAGTAAGTATGTTTGATGGGTGGACATCTTCTCCAGCTATGAAGTCATCAAGACTAGTCATATCTCTGTTACAGAGAAATACAGAGATGTGAGTATTCTATGATGGCTGGTGAATCACCATCCTTTGATCTAAATGGATTTACTCAATTTGTTTTTGACAATACTGACTTTAATGTACACTCACCCGATGGTCACAATACATTTCATAGCATGGGTGGAATTGCATGTGTCTAGTATTTTAGGTCCCAATTTAGTAGTGCCACATATTTTTAACATCCCCATGGCTGCAACTGGTATGAAGATGCCCGCGATTAAATTATCTGCTATGAAAATGCTGTAACCCGCTGCTACTATTGGAAGCTTTGATAAGGTACCAATCAAAACCTACAATGTGCCAGCAGTTTCAGGTCTCAAATGTATCACAATCAAAGACGTCACAATTTCCTTTGACAAGGAACCAGAACTTCAATCCATCAGTGAACTGAATTCCCTCTGATTAATGAGGTATCACAACAAGGCTTCACCTTATCCATCCTGGGGTGGTTTTATGCAGGAAGCCTTGAAAGGTGGCACTTATGGAAAAAGTTGATTGTACGACTCGTTGGCTTTCATCTACCCATGGCAGGAAGTGGTCCTGAAGAGCTGTAGGAGTCAGTATATGCCAATGGTTCAGTGGTACATATGATGAACGGGCATGCATATTCCTGTTGATTACAGGCTCACTTTCTAACACAGGCAGCACTTTGCCAAGTTCTGCTCCAGTCTGATGTACTAATAGTTTCAACAGCACTGGATATGGCCAAATCTGATAACAATCAATCAGTAATAGTTCGAACAGATACTGATTTGTTGGCCATGTTGGTATGGATCCGTTTATGCTGTGCCACAGAAATCCTGTAACTCTCTACAGCATTAAGCAGCTTCAGCAAGCACTAGGGATTACAAAACAGCACATCTTGTTTCTACATGCCATTACTGGGTGTGATACCACATCAACAATCTGTCTTCCTACATGAATGTATTTGCTCTAATTTCCAGCACTCATGACGATGTCGCCACTGCAGGGGGACAGTTTCTGCTCAAACTGTACAGAGACAAAAAGATTGCCACACTCAACAAAATCAGTGGCTAAAACATCAGCAAGTGGTACCTTCACATTGGCTAGTTTTCCACCAACCACGTTAGCAGCTAAGCAGCACTCTTACAGAGTGTACCTACAGGTTCAGCAATGGTTGGGTCGATACAAACCTCCACTGAGTGGGGTGGATATCAGAAGAAAACAACTTGATTGTGAAACAGGATGTGGGAATGCCTGTGGTTGCAGAAAGGCAGGAATGGTTTTCATGGGCCGGACATGTAGTAACACTGCAACCCTTCCTATAGCTGATGAAGAAAACTAAATTCATGATTGAATTCCTGAGATAAAACTTTGTATTTTAATATATCCTATTTTGTTTTGTATTTTGTATTTCATATTACATACTACATATTTTGTTTTGTATTTTGTTAAGTAGTCTTGCCAAGTAAATTATGATTGAAGTAAAATATACTGTGTAGATTTTTTCTAATACTAAACAGCTGTAGTACTATTGAGTTACATCCTTACTGAAGACCTTCGGCACATGTTTGTGAGGCAAAAATTTATTTTTGCCAAAAAAGCAGCTATTTTGAATTTTAGTCATAAGAAAGGAAGCACAAGGAGGAAACCTGTGGACTTTTAATATATTATTCCTCATTATATCAGGAAACTATTCTGAAAAAAATCAGCTTATCTGGATTTTTGAAAGCATTAAAACCAGCTCAGAAAAAGGATGAAAATATGTCTTGGACGCCATCTTGGAAATTAAGCCTTTCCAGTGGTCAGACTGTGGTAGACCTTTATTATGTTATTGAGAAAACTTATCTAGGGTGGATAATGAACGAGTAATGAGCATTTTTAAGGATTTGACTGGTGGCCATCTTGAAAATCATACCTTTCCAGTAGTCAGATTGTGGTAAAATTTCTTATGTTATAAAGCACACCTGATATTACTAAAAACCATTGAGAAACCTTGTCTACAATAAATAATGAACAAGTAATGGTCATTCTCATGGATTTGGGGGCCATCTTGGATGCCATATTGAACAAGCATAAGGAGGAAACCTGGGGACTTTTGATACATTGATCATCACTATACCAGGGAACTAATCTGAGAAAATCAGCTTACCTGCATTTATGCTAATGGTCTTGAACTAAAATGTGTCAGTTAAAAAGTGATAATGTATTTGAGTTGAAATGTTCAAATATACAGTTTTTCATACCCAGTGACTCGTAATTATAAACTTTCATAGAATAAATGAGTCAGTTAATAGTGATAGTCATACGCGACAGATAAAAATTAATAAAATAAATAGATAGATAGATGGAAATCAGATATTGTTCAAATCAATTTGTTTTTAAAAGTGATGGAGTTTTTTTTACGATATGTGCAATAAAAGTCACTCTAAACTTACATATTTAAAAAAATAAATTTAGTGTTTACATAAACAGCCTTCATATCTTTGATGGAGAGGGGGAGAGTAAGAGCCAAAGTTCTTAGAGAGGGTATGAGTAAAAGAGAGATTAATCTTACCAACTTCTCTCTAAGAGCGATACTAAATTTCTATCAGCAGCTGAATTGCTGCCACAAAAAATGTGAACATTTTAGAATGAGTTTGAAATGTAAATCGACCCCACCCCATAAAACATATTTCGGGGGGGGGGTCAAAAACTAACTTGCTAAAAACCTGTCTAGGCCTCCCAGGAGTACCCACAAAATATTTCATGGGGTTATGTTGAGTGGTTTTTGCGGTAGGTTGTCACATACAGACGGACAGACTTTTGGTGAATTATAATAAGATAAGTTTCTCTCTCTGCTATTAATCACTGCTACCCGCAACACTGGTTTATTGCTGGGTTTAGGTTATTCATGTGTTCTGACATTTATATGTATCTATGTATGTATCTATATATCTAGACTCTGGATTTTGTAAACACACTCCCCTCAATGTGGAGGGAAAATGTTTTTTTTTTTTGTGGCAGTCTCAATATGCAATGTATGTTTATGCTAAATTGGTCACTAGTTTGTACCTGCTTGTTTTTTGAAAATTCAGACCTTTTTTAGTGATAACACAATGTTTCGGCTGATCCATTCCTAGGCCTTCTTCAGGTGTAATATTGAATGTGATGGGGTAAACAGAAGTTTTTACTCCAATGGAGGCAATGCTTAAAAAGTAGGATTCAGGTGTTTCTTTATCCTTGCCTTGTTGGGTTTGGGCCTGTTGAGCAGCGGAAGCCACATTGGGTTGAACTCTGCACTTGTCTGACTAATGCATTCAGTCAACATATCTCCCATATAGATTATTCCACATTTACAGGGTATGATGTAAACACAGTTGTTAACAAGTTTCAGATGATGAAACGGGCTCACCTTGCTTAGTAGTGTGTATCACGCATACAGGCTGCACCAATGAAGCTAGAGGGCTGAAAATTTCAGCCTCATTATTATCTCTAGTGAAAACGTTTTTTGTTTTTCCGAAATCCCCTCCCCCAAATACTTTTTTAGATGGGGCTTCAGTTTGAAATGTAAGTTTATGCTAAATTGATCCCTAAATTTGTGACTGCTTGTTTTTTTGAAAATTCAGACTTTTTTAGTGATCACTGCTGTTTTCTAATTGATCACCCCCAACATGATATGCTGCCAAAAGATATTGTTTGCATGACGGTTTCTATTGAGCGACTAACCTGACCTGTTTTGATTCTTTTTTTTTCTTTCTTAGTGAAAATGGATTATACATAGATGACATTTTTGTATTTTTATTTAAAAATAAAAATTTATTTTATGGGAGCAATGATGGAAATATATTTATGGAAGTGTAGCGGTCACTTTTCACAAAGTACCAAAATAGGGTTTAGAATAGCAAACTGGTCTTGTCACTTCGACAAGGGCCAGCTCTGACCCCTATGAAGTACGCAACTAAACATTAGCTCCCTTTTTGCGAGACGTCAACACGCCTATAAAAACCCTTGTCTATCGATACTCATGGCCTTTTTCATAGCCTGTTTTCACTACAGCGCTACCTTAGCCCGTGTCTATTTCTCTGGCATGTAAAACATCTCTCCCTCTTACCTAAAATCTTTGGTCATCCTTTCTCCATTCCTTTTCACCAAAACTAGGAATAAATGCCTCACTCATAGGCCCTTCCGAGAATGTTTAACGACCATCTATAATTAGTTTCTGGTAAAAGTCAGGTTTAGCGGAGCAACCCTTAACAGTCTTCCTGACCAAAAACCATTTTCCTTCATGCCTGGCATTTCTCTACTTTCTGTCAGAAGCCCTCCTTTTCACCTAACACCGATTTCTTTTGTTGAGAGCAGACACATTATTAAAGAGCTCTAATAGCCTACATAATTTAGTTTTTATAACTAACACTGCCGTCTCACAAAATACATTTCGGAACGTGAAAAATGGCTAGAGGCAAAAGTCCCTCTTTCTTTCTTTTCTTTTCTTTTCGCCATCATCTCCCCAAAAACAAATTACAATATGGATATATTCCTTTTTCCTTTTACCCCTTTTTCCGTACATATTATTTTTTATTAAACATGGCCTGTTTAAACTTTAAACCCGACGCTTTTGTGTTTTTCATTCTTTTTCCTTTGTTCAATTTTACCGCCAAAAACCATACAGTCTTTTACGGTCCTTCCTCTTTTGACCCCTTGACCTTTCCTGCTGCTACTACCGGCTCCACGTGGTGACCATTTTTACCAGTGCTAATTTCATCTGTGGAAACAGTGCCTCACCATTCATTACATACCCACTTCAACTTTAATTAGTAACCCCTCTTTAACATTTATTTTTCCTTTACAAGTAAACAACCTTGTAGAAACCAGCTCGCGCTCTACAGAAGCATTTGTTAAGCTATAAACAGATGGCAATTAATGAAATCTCAGAAGAAGCCATTTTTTTTCTTGAGTATTATTTTCTTACATGTATTCTTTGATTTCTGTAAAATTCATTTTATATAAGAAACATTTACATAAGTAAAAAAACATCTGTTTGACACGTTGCTCTGAACTGACCTTTACTTACCTTTGTTATTAATCTGCAGGTGGCAAGTCAGAAGACAAAATAAAAATATGGCATATCTCAGCACTCCAAAATATTTACGTCAAATTGTGGGTTTTGAAAAAGCACCCAGAAAGTCTGATCTCACAACAGGCAAGTTTTAATTTGCTTATATCCTTGGCTATTTTTAAATTAAATGATGAAACTAAGATAAAGTGCTTAAACCTACAAAATGCACAGGTTTATTTATACATATACAACTTTTTTACATCTTCAAATTTGTATTTTTTAAATCTATTATATTATTTTACAATGGTCGATTTTCGGTTGAACCACTTCTTTTTAAAAACTTTTGACTTTATTCGGTGTGTTTTTATTAACCCTGGTGTCATATGCTCAAGTTATTCTGACCCCAGCTTCGGCACGATCAAATCTGGAGTCTCCTTTTTATGAGACAGAGATATCCACAAATCTACCAGGGCTATCCCTGGAGACTTTGGACCTACTTAAATTCTCATTAGCTGGAGACAAGGCCCGGCGAAACGACTCTGTCTGTCTCTTGAGGGCATCACTTTTTATCACAAAGCACCATACGATGACACCTGGCTGCTCCCTACCCCAATCCTTCACCTCCAAACACCTCGTTCTTTGTAAAATTATTTCTTCAATTTTTCTGTCTGGCTACAACCTTAAGTTATTTTCTATTACACCTGAGAAATGGTTACTATAAACATATTCAGTTTTTAAATTATTAAATTCCATTTTTAAGTGCTAATGTTACTGCAGTGACTTTCATTCATTCATAACTCTGTGAATGATGTTCACCTTCTTGCACCGAGGCTAACATTCACCAAGAATGAGCTGTTACATATTCTTCTGGTGAAGGAAATAAATGTACCCTTTGTACGCTCTTAATATTTTGTATAAGTTTTTGTATAAGTTTTCTTTTTTGTCAAACTCCAGGACAAAGTCAGGAGTTGACTTTGTTTTCCTACTGTAACAAGAACAATAAGAACAACAAGAACAATCCTCACCAAAATTTGAGGTGTTGAACTGTAAAATCTCCATTCC
>VCCN01000986.1:12569170-12583620 GCA_006491835.1 Architeuthis dux
GCCAGACAACAGATTGACAAATGTGACCCTTTTTGCTCATTAATTTGATTCCTTGTCTTATTCTCTGGGTGGGGGGAGACTTCATCAAAATCTTGGCTTGTTCTGGTTTTCAATATCAGGGAAATAATTAAAGACATTATGACAGCTCAGAATCAAAATGTTCTTTTATGAGCCTGTCTGTCTGGTAAATGTTTGCTTTACTAACCCCCCCCCCCCCCCTGCAGAGACCCTCCCCTCTCCGTTGGACTTTTGGGTCTGTTTACTTAACTTTGTTCTGTTTAAAGGAACCATGATTTCATGATTTGGTTTTACATCTCTGCATAATTCTTGCCAAAACAAATTTCATTGACAATGCAGATAGCTGCGACCGGGTCCACGCCATCCATCAACTTTGCAGCACCCTGGGAAAGGCTCTCAAGAGTTTGTAATACGCATTCTCAGGGTTATAGTCATATTAGGGTGTTTCAAAAGTAATTACTTATTTTCAAAAAGGAGATAAAAACAAATGCCAGCAAAGTTTAATTAAATACTATTTATCGATAATGTAATCACCATCATTATCAATGAAAGCATCCCAATGGGAAGGCAAATTTTCGATTCCTTATCGAAAAAAAATTCTGCGTTTTTTGTTTTTTAAAAATTTTGAGAGACCATTTCCAAGTTCTTCTTTGTTTCTGAATGTTCTGCCACTCATCAAATGCTCTTGTGATCGAAACAAATGATAATCTGTAGGTGCTAAATCCGGTGAGTATCCAGGGGATCTGGAAAAACTTCCCATCCTAACAATCTTATCTTTTCCTGGGTTTGTTTTGCAGAGTGAGCCCTTGCATATGTAATTACTTTCCGAACACGAAAATACCTAATTACTTTCCGAACACCTAATATTTACATCTAGGTTCAAATTCAAATGATGCATTGTTCCGATTGTTTTGTTATTTAGATCTATTCCTTTATCATTCTAATCAATGTATCGAATCTATAGTGTTACAGTTGTTTATTTTCCTTCAATTGTTTTTTTCTTTTTATGGTAGCTCTACAGCAATAAAAAATATTCTCCCACCTAAAAAATCAATATGGATCTAAGATTTAGCATGTCAGGGCAGGAATAAGGCTAGCTGATTGGGCTCAAATCTTATATTGGTCTATGGTTTGAATTATTCATTGCAAACATTTTGTTGTTTCGTTGCCACTTGTTATGTTACATCACCAGCTGATGTCATACTCGTACCACCTTACTTACAGCCCAAAGTGTATAAAAAGGTAGAACTACAAGTTTCCAGCATTGCATTATTATATTTCTTGGATGATCTAAGTTAAATTCTTGTAGCCAAATTAGGTTTATATTATATATTTATTGGATGTCCCGACTAACTGCTTGATATTAAGACTGGTTTTAGTCCAGGTCAGGTTGTAAATGATACTTTCAGACTAGAACTTGAGGTCTCTAGTTATACTCTGAGCTGTTATACTTCAGTACACTGAGTTGTTGAGTTCACCACTTATTCTCAACAGGGGCAGCCCAAGGTACTGGTAACATGAGCAGTCAAGTGCTATTGGGTTCTTGTCATTTGTCTGAGACAGTTGGACTTCTCAAATACTAATGGAAAATATTAAAATAAATAAATTAAACAGAATAAAAACAGTCGAGATAAGAAAATTCCCTGATGTGAGGTCAGATTTTTCAGGAATATCTGACAGTTAAATATTTTCTGTTGTGTCAAAACTGAGAGAAACAATTGAAAAGAAATTCTCATGACCGACGACAAGCTCATTTAATTAATGCATTGTAATTTAAATTATTGATGAATTAGTATCAATCAGTATACTATAGTACCTATATGTATTCCTATATTTTTTTCACTGTAAAACATGAATAAATAATACTATACTTTAAAAAGTTCAGCTTTCCCCAAGGCACCAGGAACCCTAGAGCTGGCCTTGGTTCTCAATACTGACTTTGTCACAATGTCACTGTTGTCAATGGGTAACCTCAGTTGTACTTGATCTGTACTTGTGTTTCACTCATAACCTGGGATACTTCTGAGTGGCCTCATTGCACTAGTTTGTAGCTGATCTCATCTCTTGATTGATACTCTTGATACTGAATGTCCTTGACGCTCTAGTAGTTCTACCTTTTTATACACTTTGGGCTGTGTGTTGTAAGTAAGGTGGTAGGAGTATGACATCAACAGTGGTAGTACTAGTCATAGGGAGCAATAAAAGAGAATTACTTTTGCTAATGTGAGTATTTATATCTGCATTTCTTCTGAGATGCCTGGGCTGATTTTAACAACATTTTGTGTATGATCTATTTATTGTTACGCTTTCTGAATCCAAAGTTTATGAAAAAGTGGATTACTTTTACAAAAATAGGAAAAGGCAAGTACCACTAAGATTTATTCCATAAACCTATGAAAAACAAGGCTCTGATAAATGAGTTTGTTAATTTTCATATTCCATAACTTCAAATCTTGTATCGTGTATTTTCCAATATAAATTTGGGCCCTTTTGAAAAGATACATCAATTATACAGAACCACTTACATTCTTGTCCACTTGGATAGTGTAATGGTTAGCACATCTGCCTCACATACAGAATGTCCAAGGTTCAATTCCTGGTATGAGTAAAGAGTATGAAAAACTCATCATTATATTAGGACAAATTTCGATATGTACTCACCAGTTAATTGTGTACACTCTATGCTGTGTGATTAGGGTGGAGTGTAGCTGAAGTCAGACGCACATGGTTTGGGATAGGGTAAAGAATTCAAAGGAACCATCGTCCGGATGTAAGACTTGGGATGAGGAGTCACCAGGCGCCACCTTGCGCTCCCGATGATAGAGAGTCGGCCTTCGCAGACAGACGGAGTCGTCTTTCGCCCGGCCTTGTCACCGCTAACGAGAATATAAGTGGGATCGAAAGTCTCCCGGGACCTCCTTGGTAAATTTATGAAGATTTTTCTCCGAAGCAAGGCGACCCCAAATTCGTTCGCACCGAGGCCGGGGTCAGAATAAATTGACCTTGTGATTCCAGGGTTAATCTGAAACATGTGTTCGGCGCACACACACATTTCTTGGCCCATATTAAGGCGTGGCCGGGCTCTTCCGGCAGTCCCGCAGAGAATCGTCTTGGGCGCACAACCTCTCCTCATCCGATCACAACATCAAATCAAAAGACCATCTACACCGGCAAAGGCGAATTACAGTAACAGAAAATAATTTTTTACCTTTTATCTCAAGCCTTTGTGCTCTAGTTCGATTCGCCTCGATCTAGATTGCCACTCCAAACAAGCTTCATGAACTCATTTCTCCAGTAGATATTGAGTGATTGTGCGTGCATTATCTACGATATTAACCGTTCCTTGTGTATCATGTATTTGCCTAATTCATGGCTTTATTATTGTGTTTGAGTATTCGCCTAATTCATGGCTTCATTGTCGTATTAACGGCTTTACACGTTCAAACGTAAACATTATGTACATCGGTTTACGATGTTAACCATTCTTATATGTATTGTGTATTTGCCTAATTCATGGCCTATTATTGTGTTTGTGTATTCGCCTAATTCATGGCTTTATTATTTGCAGTTTTCACATTGTACTGAATGCTGTACTCCAGTTGTACTGAATGTTGTACTCCAGTTGTACTGTATGTAAAGTGAACACGAAATAAAGATCGTTCTGTACACCAGTAAGAAGTGTCAAACCTTTTCCTTCGTCACGAGTACGAGCCGGGCTGTACTTAGATGGAGGTATCCCTTCTGTGGACATGCATCCTGAGAGTGATCATAAGAACTTATAAGAATAAAGTCCTGCTCTCAACCAGACTTGAAATTTGCAAGGATCACTAAGCTGACACATGCAAAGGAAACCGGGACTGCGTCACTGACCGTTCATACTCCAATAGGAGTTGTCTCTTAAGAGACAGACGCTTTACCTTTTTTTTTTACTTACATTCTTATATAGTAGATTTTAAAACAACATAATAATTTTTATTATAATCTTTTTTATATCTAATAATTCCATTACTTTATTTCAAGACTAATAGATAAACCTATCCGAGCAGAAAGATTATTTACTACCATCTGTTGTGTCAAGTGATTTTGTTACCTACTGCTCCAAGTCACTCCATCCTGTCTTGATCACTTTACTCCCTAATAACCCATTACAGTATGATACAGTAGTTCACCTTTATAATACAGGTGTTGGGGTCCTAGAAAGATAACTGCATTATAACCATGGGTGTCTGCTGCCACTTTTCCAGAGGGGGGTGCAAAAGGATATATTTCAGGGTGCGAATAGGATATATTCGGAATATATCTTAGTAGCAACCAACTTACCAGTGATTAATAATCCCATCTTTTTATATGGGTACATTAAGTTCGGCTTACATAAAACAATTGTACTGCACCATTATCCTTTATTGACTATAAGGTTCCAACTTTCAAATCCTCTCGCCCTCGGTGAGAAGGCCTGATCCAGGGGTGTCAAATTCCCCATTTGCCCCCCCTAACAGATGCCCATGGTTATAACTGTACTGCAGATAATCAAAACTTAATTAAGAGTGCCAAAATTCATTCACCAGTGAACAAAGGTGTTGTTTTCATCACAAAATCAAAGAGATTATGTGTAAAACACCATGGAATGATATGTTAATTGATTGAAAATTGAAGAAATTTTATATTTCAGTCATATTAAGTAAGCCTTTTGATGAAATTCAGTTTTTATTTGCTGTTTTCTGGACGGGTAAGTGATAATATAGTAAAAAATGTTGGGGTCCATAACCCACCCACCTTATATCGCAAACCACACTAAAGCAAACTGCACTGTACTTATTAAAGAAAGTTAAAATTTATTATAATAAATATCTATTATATTTCTTGTATTGAAAATTTAAAAAATGTCAATGTGTACCTAAGATGGATAAATGTCTTGTCTGTTATCTTTTCTGATCCATTAAGACTTTGCATGTCTCCTGAAATAATAAAAGAAAGAACAACTCATGAAATAAGTCATTCATTTTTAATACAATGTATTTCAGATTTTACACATACTGAGATTTTCCTAAAGTTAGTATTATTACTATGACAGTCTATGATTCTAATGTTGAAGTAAGTTCAACAAAATTTGTATAAAATTACGAATATTTCTCATATTCAAAATGTTCAATAGATTCTATGATTCTGATGTTGATGTAAATTCAACAAAATTTGTGAACGTATTCAGTTTTGCCTCTTCACTATTTAGTTTCACTTTTGGTAGAATAAACATTTTATTATCAGTGAGAATAAACAAACATCTGTTTTTATTGTTCCTTGTTTTATATAACTGGTTTCATCTTCATTATTTATGCATTTGTATGTTTTTAAATATGCTTTGTTATACTTGATGCATTTAATATTTTTTAAATGTTTTTTTTAATTTTTTGTTAGCATGAAGATTTACACAGAACTTTGCGAGATCATCATCCAAATGCATCTGGGGTAAGATTTACGTTTAATTTTATGCTAACAGATTAACAGAAGTTTTGCTAAGGCAAACATATTTACTTTATCTGCTTATATATATATATATATATATATACTCATTTACAATTATGCATCAGTTTTTCTGCATAACTTTTTTAATAGACCTCTGTTTCCAACCAATGGAGGCTCAATATGTTAGTAGAGCGAATATTGTAGAAGAACCTGTACAGTTGGTTTCACGAGACTTCGATCTTCAGATGAACAGTCACTGTTGTTTTGTTAATTTCTTATATAGCTACAATTATTAATGGTGAGATTTTATTCATTGACTGTTTTGTGTTGGCCTGTCAAGCGAGATTTCTTGTCATGGGTGGGTTTTTTGTTCTCAAGTGCTACTTATATATATATATATATATAAGGTAAGAGTACTTTACTAATGTGCTTAAAGCGTAAAGTATACAATGGTTGCATAATACCAGCCATAACTTATGGATGCGAAACATGGAAATTAATGAAACTAGCTGAAAACCAACTTAGAATCACACAGAGAGCCGTGGAAAGAGCAATGCTAGAGATAACTCTAAGAGATAAAAAAAAGATCAACATGGATCAGAGGGAGGACTAGAGTGAAGGATATTATACAAATAATTAGGCAGCGAAAGTGGAGATGGGCTGACAATAGATGGGGCAAAAGACTAACCGATTGGTGCCCATGGGACAGTAAACATCAGTAGGAAAAGACCAGACACAAGTTGGAGGGATGATATAGAAAGGTTTGTATGGTTGGTAAGACGTGGCAGAGGTTAGCACAATCAAGGGCGTCATGAAAGGAGATGGGAAAGACCTTTGTCCAGCAGTGGACTTATGATGGCTGATGATGACAATGATGATATATAATCAATAAAATGAATAAATATACTAAAGTATATGTATTTCAAAATTGTTTTCAATAAACTATGAAAATGAAAATTATTTTAAATTTTAGTGTTCTGGACATTATAAATGTTAAAATTCCAAATTTTAAAAGCAACGTTTTTATGAATGTAGTTCTGTCTTGTGTATGTTACAGCTGTTTAGGCCATTTTCAATATCTTAACTATGTGAAGATCTCGCAAGTGTTTTGTAGGAGTGAGCATTATTAAATTATTTTTGATTGGTCAAACAGTTTCAAATTGAATCTCTTAAAGAGGCTTCAGTAGTCATAATGTCCGATGCAACTCAAAAGGGTTTTTAAATGCTGTGAATACAACCTTTCCTCTCTTTTTTTAACTTATATACTTGGATCTATACCACTTGGATTAAAAATAAAGGTAAGGCGCCCAATTAGTCCATCTGCAGTTTTTTTAAATTTTTGTTTTTTTTAACTGCCCAATTGGATTTACTGTATAGACCAATCTGGGAATACCATTCTCATAATATTTATACTTGAACAGAGTTTGTCCTTTCAATGGTTTTTGCATATATTTAGGTCAACTGGTTTGCACTGCAAAAGTGCTTGCTCAATATAAAGAAATAGAGCAAAAATATAACGATTTGACAAAAGAGGCTTATACAAAGTTTAAATACTGTTGCACTATCAAAGTAGATTTTCAGATGAGGTATTTGAAAAATTCATTTGAAAATCTATTTTTATAGTGAAACAGGGTTTAAACTTTGTATGAGCTTCTTTTGTCAAATCATTATATATAGATATGTGTTTGTATGAGAATATTTGGGTGTAGCTGGTGTGTGTGTGTGTGTGTGAATCTTTATTAGCCTAACCCAAATATTCTCACACACACACACACAAACAGGCTGACATCTTCACAGGATATTAACAACACAGGAAACCGTAATATTCTCTAACACACACACACTCACTCAAACAGGCTAACATCTTCACACAATATTAACAAATCACTACTACCATCCACACATTACCCAGCCCACACACACACATTTCCCCAAAACATTTTGGTCATGGAATGCACACTGAGGTGAATTAAAGTTCTACTGCCAAACTGCTGATAAAATCTAGCAACGCAAACACACACATCCACGCACACACACTCTCTCAAGACAGAGATTTACCACCAATATAAAACATACTCACTCACTCACTGCTAAAAATCTTCATTCAGATAGAAACCTCGGTCCATGCAGACACATCACTTTCTCCGATTTCCTTTTGAAAACGACCTAATAAGTCGAAACATGTTAAGGTATTAAATAAATTTCTTGCAAATCATTCTGAGTATCCACATTGTCTTTTCCTAGCATCATTATGTCAGATAACCTTTATCCTATTGTACACCATATGTATATATATAGGAGAAATAATATTTATTGGTTCATAACAACCTGTACAGCCAGTTTCACAATTAAATCATCAGATGAACAGTTCATCTGATGATCTAATTGTGAAACTCTGCTGCTTCCTTAATTATATTTGTCAGGCTATTACTCTTTTCCTCTATGTCACTGTCTGTATTCCACAAGGCCTGGAATCTGTTCTCTATTGCTATAGTTTTGACTCAGCGCGAATGAATTGTTTGATATCATGTGCAAAACTAAAACACATGAATATGTTGTTATACCTGCATATGAAAGCAGTGCGCCCAAATAAACGAGTAGTTCTGTAACTAACACAAGTGTGTCCAGTATCTAACAGTCACTTTGTTTAAATTTCAGTATTCTGTTTAAATTGTGGAAACCAAGTTTTTATAATTTAAACAAACCCATAAGAACACTTGATTCTTAGTACTATTTTAAATTAGAGTTTGAACATTTACATTTTCAAAAAATAAAAGGTCAACAACATGGCTATTTTAAAAAATTTCATTTCCAAACTTAATTTGACTTTAAGAGCACAATTCAACGTTGACATTTTTTTTCAGGGGTGTGACTCTGTCTTGGGCTCCAATGTCCCCAGGCTGCTATACTGTTGTTACCCCTCCGAGGGGTGGCAAACCTCCACAGTCAGCATACTTCTGCTTCTGTTGCAGTGTTCAGCAACTGAGCTTAAAGTTGCAGACTGCCGTACTGTCCTGAAAAGGATCTGTGCCTAAAGTTTCAGACAGCCATACTTTCCTAATTCTTCTTCAAAGGGTAGGTAGAACCCTATAACCTGCTCTGGTATCTACCAATTACAGAATGTTCACATCCTGTGGTTTAACCACCCAGGTCAGCCATACTGTCGGAATACTCCTGCAAAGAGGCAGCAGACCTCTATAGCCAGCTCGAGCATTTGCAAAACGTATGTCTCCAGGACCTGTGCTCAAATATATATATGATTATGGTGGATCTGGTTAGACAATTTGGAAAAGAAAGAATGAGAAAAGTGTGTTACATCTCAAACATGTTTATTATCACAAAGATAAATCTTTATGCATTTCGTCACTGCGAGCGCCGTCTTCAGAAGAAAATTGAACATAGCAGAGTTCTGCGGTCATCCATGTGGTGTGCAGTGAATGAGACTAGATGTGTTTTGTGTATTATATGCCAAAAAGCGCTGGTCTGTTAAAGGGGTGGTGACTTTTTTTGAAGTGTCAATGTGTGGGTTTTGGAGTGGGTGGCGCTGGGGTGTTAGATGTCATCATGGACACACACACCTACACACATAAAATCACATCCCTACTGAACGACACCAACACATACAAAGAGATCAACAAAGCACTCATTGACAAGGAAACCATTAACTTCAACAAATCACTTAGAAAGACACTAAAAAATGAAGACAAAACATGGGCCAAATTGATAGAATACCACCTTACCCAGACTCTACTGCCTACCCAAGACCCCACAACCCAACATCTCCATAAGGCCCATTATATCCACTGTTTTTGTAAAGAACAAAATACAAAAGAATGGCCTGTTGGGTAACTTAAATTGTCTACCTTTGTTTTTCAAGCTGATAAACATTCGGGAAGATGATAAATAAGCCTAGTCATGATTCAGCCAATCAACATTCAGCAAATTCAACTTTGGGAAAGTGATTTTCAGGAAGATGAATGCCTCCCAATTTATACATCAATATCTCTGTCATTTTAACCATTACTTACTTTTTTCTCACCATTTCCTCAGGTCATCCACGGACTTAAACAAAAGATTCTAAAACTAGAGACTCAGTTAAAAGATAAAGAAAATACATATAGGTAAGTGACTTTATTTCATTCTTGAAAGCTATGCAGATAAATCTATGAAAAGAAATGTGGCCATTTGAGACAGGATACCAATGTACCCTCTAATTTCTTCATGGCCTGCGTGTGACTAAAAAGCTTGTGAGCAACTGAAGAAGTGGAGGGTTGAGAAGATATTTTTACTTTTGAGATGATCATTGATTTTTTATCTAAAATATACGAAAGGAAGGTCAGTTACTTTTAACAAAAAGTATACAATAAAAGAAATGATTTATTCAGTGTATTGATTTTTCTTTATTATTTATTCATTAGCAAAGACGGCCTAGTCTAGGTAGACAGCCTAGTGACAGAATTATGCAAACACATAATCTTTGTGTAAAGCAATCAAATTATACTGCTTAAAGCAAGAGTGACATGACAATTGCTTGTTTGGCAATGTTGTTTTATTATTGAACCTTTTTTTTCTTTATCTGAAACTTGAAACTTTGCGCATCATGTTTTCTTGCATGTGGCCGTACGGCTTAGAGCAGTGGTTCCCAACCTTTTCAAGTCATTCTCCACTTTTGTCAATAAGATTACTAGTATTCACCCCTTCCATTTATTAAGTGGCAACAAAGAATAATTTCAAATAATAACTTTATTTTAAGTATAATTAGACAGCTTCATACTAAGAATTAGTTTAATTTTATAATTGTACAGCTGCTGCTGCTGCTGTGTATTTGTTACTCAAAGAAAGCAAGCAAAAATAATTAGAACACATCATTTGAAATTCCAATTTATTACAAAAGAAATAAGAATTCTGCTATCATAACTGATATACATTATCAATATGATCTCTGTTCTTGTTTTTTTGCTACTAGTTCTTCGATTTGTGGGTCTATTAGTGAGAGAGCACATCTTAAATCATTCTCAACTTGGAGCTTATTTCAAGCCTTCAACTTGATAGATAGAAGTGCAGAAAATTCTATCTCTAGACTGGACTTTTATTTTTACCTAATAGCCTTATTCCCCCCTTGGACTACCCAAATTACCCCCCCGAGAGGAATTACCCCCTGGTTGGGAACCACTGGCTTAGAGGGAACAGTGCAGGAGATTCATCGATCGCTAATATTTTTTACCATCAACGCAGTACATTGTTGTCTTAATTTATCATTTATCATTAATTGTGGCCACAAGGGTTTTTATTATGGTTTTATTTGGACAGTTCACCTGTTCTCATTTTAATCATTAATAGTACAGACCAGTGCCATTAATAGTACAGACCAGTGCCAACGGAAAGTCTTTGGGTCAAGGGGCAAGGTGTTACCAAATCAAATGCAGCCGGGGGTTTTGATGGCTAATAATTGCATAATTTATTTCAAAATGGTTTATTCTTACTTTCATATTTTGTTTTATTCTTATTTCCTTTTTTTTAATCTAGAGAAAGTGCCCCCCTCCCCACACCGCTTGTTACAGGCCTGTTGTGGGTACAGGGTTTAGGTTTAGGAGAGAGCTTTTAGCTTATTGAACATTATACATGTTAGAGACATCAACTAGAAGATACTCTATTTCTTGGCATATAACACAAACACACTCTTATATGCATAATATGCACCCCAATTATATCATTATTACACAGTGCTTTTTGTCAGTATTAAATATTAGTTGGAAACTACATATTTTACTCTCAGAAATATGGTAAATTTGTAGTTATGACAAGAATTGGTTGATGGTAAAGTGCTCTAAACAGTTTGGTGGACTCTGTTCAGACGAAACTCTTCTTAAAGTCATAAAATATTCATTGATAACATTAATGAATCAGATTTATTGTTAGTTTATGATATTAAATAAAACTAGCGTTCCAAGGAGAATTATGAATCACCACCACCCATATATGCTGTGTTGGGGGTGATCAATTAAAAAGTTGGAAAAAGAGGTAATAAATGAATAAGTTACTTTTCTCGCCTTTTGTTGGGCTGTGATCACTAAAAAAGGTCTGAATTTTCAAAAAGACAAGCAGGCCCAAACTAGTGACCAATTTAGCATAAACCTACATTGCATATTGAACACCCCTCTAAAAACCTATTTAGTGGGGGGGAATTTTCAAAAAGCAAAATAAACATTTTCACTACTCATTGAGGGTGTGCAAAATTTCAAGTTTCTACTATAAATGGTTATGGCTGGGCGAAGTTCGGATATATAGATAGATACATATAAATGACAGAACACATGAATAACCTAAACACAGCAATAAACTAGTTTTGTGGGTATCAGTGATTAATTATGCTTGTTTATAATTACAGCACTAATTGTACGGGAAGAAGTGAATTCTGCACCATATTTACAAATGTTTTGTTGTGTTACTCTTAAATTATAACATCTACAATTAGTTACAACTTTTTATAAGAATATTGTTTGAGTGGTGGAATTCTGATTTTGTTTACTAATTGATGGACAGGTACTCACATGATTGTACCCTAATTTTTGCCTCCTTGGGCAGAGGAGAAATATTATTTCAATTATAGATGTTTAATTGAAAAGGATTGTTGTGGGTTTTAGCTGTGAGAATAACTATAAGGAGTACATGGGGGGGGGGTCTGAGCCTGGGTTGTAAGATTTGTCCAGAAGGGGATAATCCAAGCTTTATCTCAGAGACCTACCCAACACAGGCATTGGAATAGCATCGCATTTGGAAATTGAGGCTGATATTGAACCTCTGCCTCCAGACTTGCTCGATTTTCAAATTCAATGCTATTCCAATGCCTTTGTTGGGTAAGTCTCTGAGATAAAGCTGGGATTATCTCCCCTTCTGTCCAAATCTGACAACCCTGGTCTGAGCTAGTCAATAGAGCAAAAGGCAGAAAGACTTGACCCTGACTTTCTAATGATGTACTGATCTTTCTTTCTTTTTTTAGTACAGCAAATATCCGAATCAGATCGCTGCCTCGAGGGCCGTTTGTAGTGATTAACATAGTTGCATATTTGTTTTTGGTACCTGTAGTCAGTGTTGCCAACTCAAGAAATATTTTCACGCTAGTTTGACTACCAAAAAGCGCCAAAAAGTGCTAAATCTTTTTAAAAATGGTCGAAAATAGCCAGAAAATGTTTTAACGTGCTAATTTAGCGCCTTTTGTACTGCCAAAACAAGAAATGCACTAAATCTAGCGCGAAACATGCTAAATTAGCAACACTGCCTGTAGTTAATGAAAAAAACCATGAATTTGAATGCTAATTTTCAAGGCAAGAAGGCTCTCCTCAATTGGCAGATTGGCACTACACAACCTTCCTGTCCCCTCAGTACAGAAGTACATTCAGTACATTAGTGTACTTTTCAAATATGTCATGATTTTTGTGGAGTTGTGAGTAATAATGACAAACATCACCATTATAAAGACTATATTATACAAAGCCATTGTTTTATTCTGCTTTGTTCATCACAGCAAACTGAAAAGTGATTTGAAGACAACAAAGGTTGAAGAAATGAGAGTTCAAATGGAGACCTTCTATCAAGAGATCGTTCGGCTTCAAAACTACAAAGGTCAACTTCAGACGAAAGGGTAAGTACTCTTCAAACAAGCATGTTTCCTTCTTTTTCCCCAATTAATCAACACATATGCTACACATGGCTCACATTCCACAACCCTAATAAAACCCAGTGAATAGAACAAATGGAAATGAGGCTCTTAGTTGGGTGTAAATAGGATGATTGTTTTTAGATTGTTTTTTTTTTTTGTCCCTGTTTTTTCTCTTTCTTTCATTCGTTTTTCTTTTGACACAGATACAAATTTTCTTCCAATAATAGTTTTGGAGAAATGTATTATTTTTTTTAAAAGAAAGCATAAAGCTACAATTTGAATTGTTTGCTAGAATCTGACCATTACTTAATTCATTGCGGCAATTACTTTAAATACATTAAAATACAGTTTAAAATGCATTAAAATACAGTTTAAAATACATTAAAATACAGATTATAAATCACAGATAATGTTATCAAAATGTTATTGTTATCAAAATCAGTCGATTCTAAACACTTTATTTAAAATGAATTAAAAAAATGTTTAAATCTATAAACGCTGAATATAAAAATGAGTATGTTTGTTTGGTTGTATGTTTGGTTGTCTGTAGTGTCTGCTAGCTGATATCCTACAACTCATAATGGACTGGTCCAAATGAGATAGATTGTACAACGGATAATAGAATTAAAGGGTGGGAAAATGAGACATTCCCATATCAAAGAAGTACACAGACCAAAATCAATAGACAATCTGTGTCTGTCAACGATCAAAAAGACTGTCTGTCTCTTTCTCCTTTCACTTTCTTTTAGCTTCTTTGATGTTGCCTACAGTGAGCAAACACTTGGAAATTGGAAGTGGGAAGCAACACAACAATGTCAAATGCTTTCTCTTTCGACTTCTTTTAATGTAGCCGATATAGTGAAGAAGAATTGGGAGTGGTGACTTTTCTTAAGTTGAGACTTTTCAAAAAACTTAAAATTTGGATACTTGAATTAATAAAAAAAAATTACCTAATAAAATCACTTTTGGCTCCTTATTGCCGATCCATACATAAAAGAAAAAACGTCATTTTTTACGTGTATATGCTAGTTTATAAATAAATTTCATATTATTTTTTATAATGTAAAGTTGTTTATAACAATGAATTTAATAACAATGAATGTAAATTGTTCCAATTTTAATATCGTTTGCTTAATGTTATCAGCTGGTTATCTAGGAGACTGTTCCAGAGTGATCACAATAAGTGCTTCCTCTGTATGTTAAAACAATCAAGTTTGAGCAAAATAATTTGCATCTTCATGATTTCTATAATCTTGTGTTGAATTTCTTTTTAGGTTTCAAATGGTTCTTCGGACGATTGAACTCCTTCTTG
>VCCN01000986.1:12584192-12598747 GCA_006491835.1 Architeuthis dux
GAGTAAACTGTGTTAAATGACTGTTTCCTCTTCACATAAAGAGAGAAATTTCAACCATAAATATGCATTAACATGGAAAGTGGGAGAGTGAGAATCTTTGCTAAAATTTGATTGTTTTAATGGACAAGGTTGTAACATGAATTTTGATCTGAAATTTTCACTGTGTAATGTTTGATCCATATGATTAATATTCACCACTGAATTAAATGTATTGACAAGGAAGGAGATTATATTGAAAAATAAATATTTGTTGTGTAAAATAAATGCTTTTTTCATCATTAGGCTATAGACTTATTAATGTACCTATGTATGTGTCTTCTACTTTTAACAAGTAATCTGTAATAAGATTTATTCTACTCAGATCATTACTCTTTCTTCAACTACTTTTGTGTGCAACTTTTATGTTTCCTGTTTGATATTTTATTTTTTGAAAATCCAGAAGTGCAAAAGAGAAATACAACCAGAGCAAAGTTAAAACCTTGAGTGAAACAATTTTACACCTGAACCAGAATGTTGAGCAGTTGCAAAGTGAAAATCAAACGTTGAAAAAGGACTTGGAAAATTCTTTAGACAAAATTGAACAGAACAGGACATACACAGCTGATGACAGTAAAAAAAATCTTTTGTTTCATTTAATTTCTTTTTTTTTTATCTGTCCTCTTTCTTTTGGTCAAATTTGTTTATTGCCAAGTTCACAGGGTCATGCAGTCCAGAGTAGGGTTTCTTTATTCTGGATATGTTTTTCACATATTTTGGGGGGGTTACAGTACTTTCGTCTACATCACTTTAGCAAATATCAGTTTTGTCTAAATCACTTTGGTCTAAAATCAGTCGGTTCTAGCCAATTACTTTAAATACATTAAAATACAGAGGATGCCATTTATTATATTCGCAGATAATGTTATCAAACTGTTATTGTTATCTTATGAATTTCAATGACATTTTGTCGAATGGTGGGCCATTGACTAAAGAAGAATTGATGAAATTTTGGGGTGGATCCAAGGATTTTTTTTTGATAGGAAAAGAATTCCAGGATCCGTCCCAAAATTTACTAAAAAAATATCTCCCAATCGAAAAAGCATCCCTGGATCCACCCGAAAATTCAATCAATTATTCCTCAGTCCATGGCCAACGATTCGACAAAATGTCATTGAAATTCATTTGGGGATATTGTGGGGACAAAAGTGATTTTAGACCAAAGTGATTTAGACAAAACTGATATTCGCTAAAGTGATGTAGACGAAAGTGCTGTACCCCATTTTCTTCTACCACTTATTTGGCATACTTATGGACACAATTTTAAATTCAGTCAAATTGTCTATTTTGACCTGATGATGGTTTATGCAGACTAGTATACTTATCATTATTATTCATTTTTTGCTACTATTTACTTTCATCTCAATTTTTGTCACTTTTATCGCAACTAAACTCAGACCAGTTTCCCTTTCAGCAGTAAATAAATAAACTGTGTGGATCGTAATAAAGAATAAGTTCCTGGTGAGAATCAAACTCATGACCCTCTATACTGGAGGGTGGTTTGGTTAATGCCTGACCACTGAGCTACAGGAACTACAGTGGCAAGTGCGAGTCCAACTCAAACCTTTAAACTCATCTCCCGTATCAAGATCTCTTCTGTGTCACATTTGTTATTAACTGGTAGTTCATTATCGATAATCCAATTTATTTATTTATTTTATTAGATGAAGTATTGTAAATCATTATTAATAATCTTTTGCTACTATTTACCTTCATCTCAATCTTTGTTGCTCAACATGTTTCAGCAGGTCAGCTCTCTAGCCTTATTTAACTCTTAAATCCATGTACACTTGATATTGCTCCTATTGACAGTGGAATTCTTCTATGAATAGAATTTGCCAAAAAAAGATTTACCAAAAGTTCAAAGGTGGTAACTTTAATCAGAAGTTATTTCCCTTGAAATGTTACTTTCAAATATTTGGCAATATTTAACGACTTAACTGTCAAAAATGGATTGCATCATGAGGACTGATTTGACTAAAGAAGTTAACGTTTTTTACTTTCGTACTAAGGCCAACACAACAGTGTTTTAGTTTTAGTAAAAAACGATTATTTTATTATTAGATGAAGTATTGTAAACCATTTTTATTAATTTTTGACTTTGACTATTTACATCCATCCTAATTTTTAGTTTTTTTTAATCACAATTTAACTAAGGCCAGTACGGCAGTGGGTGTGTGTTTTGGTTTTAGTAAAAAAGCAATTATTTTATTATTTATTTTTATTTAAACAAAGTATTGTTTTGATTACTATTTACCTTCATCTTAACATTTACTAAAAAAATAATAAAATAATCGCTTTTTTACTAAAAACCAAACAAACACTTATCATACCAATTACTAATAAAAAAAATACAAAATTAGGATGAATGTAAATAGTAGTCAAAAATTAATAAAATGGTTTGCAATACTTTATCTAATAAAAAAAATTAAAATAAAATAATTGTTTTTTTCTAAAACTCAAACAAACACTGTAAGTACAAAAGTAAAAAATGTTAGCTTCTTTAGTGGTGATCAGTCAAATCAGTCCTTATGATGCAATCCTTTTTTGATGGTTAAGTCGTTAAATGTTGCCAAATATTTTATATGAATTTAAGAGTTAAATTATTGCATTCAACAATCTTAAGTACATCAACTGCTGGTTGCAACATTCATCTGAAGAAGGTTGGAGTGCTAACTGACCGAAACATTGTGTTGAAAGCAACAGCGATCAAGATAGTAGTCAAAATAAACCAGCAAGTCATACTGATGCTTTATCTCAGAATATTAGACAATTGTTTTACCATCTTCACTTAAAGATCCACAAGGATGCTCAAGTTTTCTTCTCTAATAATGGATTAATCATATAAATATTAGGTTTTCAAATATAATCTTGATTTCCACAGTTTTTTATTAGTAGTATGGAAAAAGAGAGGAACTGGTTTTACAATACTTATGTCAAATATTAATTAGTTCAGATATTTTCTATAGTTTTGAGAAGGGTCATTAATATTCAAATGGTTCTTTGGACGATTGAACTCCTTCTTGTTATTTGTGTTGTAAACACAACATTTCGGACGATCCGTTCTTCGGCCTTCTTCACTTGTAAAATCCGAGTGTGATGGGTTAAACAGAATTTATGTTTAATGGGGGATAACCCTTATAGCACATTAGCCAGAAAAGTGCGGATTTCAACCTGATGTTGCTTCCACTCCACAATAAACCTAAACCCGACAAGACAAAGACACAGAAACATCCGGGCCATGTGCTAAACATAACTTCTGTTTAACCCATCACACTCGAATTTTACACCTGAAGAAGGCCGAAATGTCTTGTTTACAACACAAATAACAAGAAAGAGTTCAATTGTCCGAAAAACCATTTGAATATCAATTAGTTCATTGTTATTAAAAAAAATAATTGTTTTTTTTTAAAAAGGAAAGTCATCATCAAGGGTATGGCTTGTTGAGATTCTATAGCTGTAGCATATTTGTAAGTGTTTCTTTTCGCAAATATAGAATGTGGAGAAATGTTTTTTTGCTATTTAACAAAGAATAGAAAAATAGCTGAAATCAAATGTTACAGTAACCTTGCACTTTTGCAGTGAATTAACATCTGGAATATTTATATTTGAATTACATTTTTTCTTTGTGTGAATCCATTTTTGCTGTACCCTCTATACAAGGAGGTATTTTCTTCTTGCCCTTTCTTTTATGTATCAATTTCTGCATCTTGATTTATTATTGATTTCATGGATCTTTTATTTTTATTTTAGAGGAATATGAAGATATGAACCGAAGTGAATTGTTAAATATTATCAGCCATCTTCAAAATGTAAGAACATTTTAGAAAATTTTTATTTTAGGGTGAAAAAAAAGGTATACAATTTGTAGATACAAGCACACATCATAACAATCATATTTACACAATATCTAGGGCATAAACCTTTGCAGTGTTGTAATAAACATCATAATTCTTCTTAAAATCATTTACATCTGTTGATAGCACTACATATTTTGGTAATCTATTTCAAAGTCCCACCACTTTATTGCTAAAAAAGAATTTTCTGATATTCAATCTACTTCTACCATATATGTGTGGCCTCTCAGTCCCTTGTACCTCCTTCTAGTAAAACATACATCAGGGTTCACTACTTCTAAACCATGCATAATCTTGAACATTTCTATTAAGTCTCTCTAATCTCTATTTTCTAACAATGTTAATCCTAACACTTTTAGCCTATCCTCATAACTCATACTTTTTAATTCCGGTACT
Source organism: Architeuthis dux (assembly GCA_006491835.1). Taxonomy (NCBI): domain Eukaryota; kingdom Metazoa; phylum Mollusca; class Cephalopoda; order Oegopsida; family Architeuthidae; genus Architeuthis; species Architeuthis dux. The sequence goes on from VCCN01000986.1 coordinate 12,588,482, forward strand.
AACTTAGTTGCTTGTCTCTGGACATTTTCTAAAAGATTTTTATCTCTCTCCAAGTACAGTGACCAGGCCGGTGCACAGTACTCGAGGTTTGGACAGACATAAGTCTTATATAGTATAAGGAGCAAGTCCTTGTCTATATATGAAAAGGAATGCTTAATCAGTCCTAGTACCCTGTTCGCTTTAGCCACAGCACTGGCAATATACCTGGAGAATGATAATTTATCAGTTACTATGATACCAAGATCCTTTTCATTATTTACAATATCTAGTATATTTCTGTTCATACAGTAATCGTAACACAGATTTCTATTTCCTACGTGTAACACCTTACATTTATCTTCATTAAAAGCTAATAACCATTCTCTTGACCATAGCATTAATTTATCTAGATCCTCTTACTTGGTCAACCGGCGACAAGACTGGGTGATACAATTTGGTGTCTCCTGCAAAGATTTTACATTTTATAGATATTGTATCTGGTAGATCATTAATAAATATTAAAAATAGTACTGGACCCCTGTGGCACACCACTACTTACACACCTCCACTAGACTAATCATGTAATAAAATTGTCATTTATGTTTGTATTTTCAAAGAATTCTCAAATGTTGATGAATTTCATTCAAACTAACTCCTTAAGCTCCATTCTGAATTAATTCAAATAACCTAAGAGAGTTAATTTAATCAGATTGTGTATAATGGATTAAGCAATCTATATATATAGCCTCAGCCAGGGATCATTATATAGTAACTCTCAAAAGCAATTAATATTGAAAACAGGTCTGTTTAGTCACTCAATAGAAACTGTCACTTGACCAACATCTTTTGGCAGCAAGCCATGTTGGGGATGATCAATTACAAAATTGGAAAATGGATGATCAATGAATAAGTTACTTCTCTAAAAAGTCTGGATTTTTAAAAAAACCAGCGTAAATGCTGCCAGACACAAAGGGATCAATTTAGCATAAATTTACATTGTAAATTGAACCGCCACTAAAAACCTATTTAGGGGGAATTTTCATGCGTGATACATAAACAGACAGGTTTCTTCAGTTTTCAAGTTGGTCCAGCTATGTTGACAGTTTTAGTTGACCGTTATACATACCAATGTCCTGGTCTGCAGGTTAATAAGAAGTTACGAAAGAACAAATGGATATATGAAGTGCCTTAAAACACCCCTACTTTGCACAGTTCCAAGTCACTACTGTGCAAAAGTATAATTCATGTTAGCCTCCTTTTGCATGCTAGTTTTTTGAAAAAGTCAAAACCTTTGTCATACTAATAAAACCTGGGGTACTAATTTATTAAAGGTAAACATAACAAACATTTTTAGTTCTACATGATTTTTTATAAATGTGCAATAAAAATGAATTCTTTCATTTATTTAATGATCATTGAAAACTGGTCTCTTATTCTCTATCATATACTGTAATTAAAATTGTGTCTTGATTCATCCTAAATACATTCACATCTACATTTTATTTCTTTGATGGTAACATAACCTTTTTTTAAAGAGATCACAGAAACTTTGAGAGACCAAACAGAAGCAGAGATTTGAAATGTAACAGACCGTTTAACTTAGTTTCTGAATAAAGAAATATGAGCTTCTGAGCTCATATTTCTTTATTCAGAAACTTTATAAATATTACAATAAGAAAAATAATTCAGAAAGAAAGTCATTGTAATGTGAAGAGATTTTAAACACTGGGAAAGTTTAGTCTTACAATGTATTCATTCTTTGATGTAGAAATATGCAAGATTCATTGTTATAATAAATACAACAGGAATTCCAACTCCAGCTGCTTTGCATTTCTATGATTCTAGTCTGGATAGATTTTGTATTTCCTAAAGAAAATTCAAGTTGGCTGAATCTAATGTCAACAAATTTCAAGAAAACAATTTTGCTGTATGATTTTAAGTTTTTGTTTCAACTTCTAAAAGCATTACTAGGAAACAAAACCTGTTACAGTGATTTGAAATTGAAGTTCATAAAAAACACATATACAGTTTTTTTAAATTTTTTTTTATTTCAAAATTAAAATTTTTTTAAAAAGTTTTTTTTAATGGACAACACTGTCTGTTCCCGCAGTCATTATGGAGAACATATTGCCATGGACAACTGCCATCGACACATGCTGGAAGAGCCAGCTGGTCTAGCGCAGTTCATCATGGCGTTGAGCAGCTATGTAGCCTATTTGGCGAATGAGCTTCAATGCCTTGGGGACTATCAAGCCAGACGTTTCAACCACAACCGGTACAAACTCATACCTATCAGTCAGTGAGCAATATTTGGCTATCTTCCGCTCCTCGGCCCATTGGGCAATGGTAGCTGGCTCAATGGCCAATGAGATCAGGTTGCCATTTGCGAAAGAATCACTTCTAAATTGTAATGACAACAACAAAGGTTTAATAGAAAAACTGATTTGTTATAAAAGAATTCTATACATTGTCCAATTGGCACACTTTTATTCCCCGTCCTCTACATGTAGAATGCTAGAATGTATACATATTTATATACAGGGTGTCCTATAAGAATGTCCTTTCTGTACCCGTTGTAAGCGGAGTAACTTTGTATTGAAACGAAATCCTCAAACCTAATACGATGTCTCTCAGCCGAGTCAATACAAAGTTACTCCCCTTACAACAGGTACAGAAAGGACAGTCTCACGGAACAACCTGTATTATGAAAAATGTAAATATTTTTAGGGTTCATGAAGGATAATTTATATATTAATAGGCTTGTTCATATCTATATTCCTATGTATCTTGGGTGTATGTAACATTTCCTACTTTTCCCCCAAACACATTAACTCTATTGTTTCAAGTTACCTTACTACCCATGGATCCATTTATGGTTCTGATGCAATAGAGAAAATGTTTGTCGTTACAATGACAAAAAAGAAGGCACAAGTTGAAACTTTCAATAATGTTTGCATACACTTCCCTAAATACTATATTAAAGAAACAGTGAAAAAGAAGAATGTCACAGCTGAAGAGGTGGAATAATTTCCACTAGAAATACAGGGTGTCACAAAAGTAATGCCAGATTTGTCCCCAAATTAACGCCAGTTCTTTCTAAGGGAAGAAACTCAGCACGCTAGCACGTCGTAAATTACCAGTAAAATTGAAGACTCTTGCTAATTAATCGGACGAGTTGCTTCCCTTAGAACAGGCATTGATTTTGGGACAAATCAGGCATTACTTTTGTGATGCCCTGAATTGTCTTTCATGAAGTTTTTTTCACAACTATGAATTCACTAGCACAGTACCCGTCAAAAATGACAGGTTCTTTGCTTTTTTTATGGATAGATTAATATTTTAAAATATTTCTATTTTTAAACATTGTTTTAAAAAATATATTTTTTTAGGCTCTTTAGCTGCGACACTTATACACAGACACAAAGCTTCAGCAGTCAGTCACATAGGTTTACTGTCTTCCTCTCTTTAAAGCTGATGTCTCCCATTTCCACAGTTACTCTTAGGCCTGAACAGACAAATATACACACCAACAAATTTTGTGACACTGGTCTTTATATTTATAGATTAATGGATAAGTTACTATTTAAAAGAATTTTTAAAAACCTATATGATTATAATATGAATTTCTTTTAATGTTTTATTCCTAAAATACAAATCTGCACTGCAGAATTTCTTTTGATCCTGCTATTTATAATGAAAACTAAATACTTTCAAAACAGAAAATGGATGCTTTTGAGCAACAGAAACAAAAGGAGGCTCAGACTTTAGAAACCTTAGACAACAGATCAACCCGTCAAATTTCAGGTAAGCATTTTAATAATTTTTTAACATTATGTCAGATTTCTTTTAAATACTACCTCTGTCCCATAATAGTTGTTACATTTATTTAGTTATTACTAGCGAAATAAAATGACGCATAACGATAGGTTGGAAAGCATTTGGTATGAATAGAGACATATTGAAGAGCACCTTGCCAATGTGTTTAAAGTGTAAAGTATACAATGGTTGCATAATACCAGCCATGACTTACGGATGAGAAACATGGAAATTAACCAAACGAGCTGAAAACCAACTTAGAATAACACAGAGAGCCGTGGAAAGAGCAATGCTAAAGATAACTCTAAGAGATAAAAAAAGATCAACATGGATCAGAGGGAGGACTAGAGTGAAGGATATTATACAAAGAATTAAGCAGCAACAGTGGAGATGGGCTGACAATAAATGGGGCAAAAGACTAACTGATTGGTGCCCATGGGACAGTAAACACAGTAGGAAAAGACCAGACACAAGATGGAGGGATGAGATAGAAAGGTTTGCCGGTAAGACATGGCACAATCTAGGTTGTCATGGAAGGAGATGGGAAAGGCCTTTGTCCAACAATGGACTCATGACATCTGACGATGTAACAACAAACATAACAACTATAATGGGACAGAGGTAGTATAATTTTATTATTTTTGTAATTTTAGATTTCTTAAAGATTTCTTCTTATAGATTTTTCTGATACTTAAATAATTGTTAGAAAAACTTAAAATCACAAAAAGTGTCTCTTTTTATGGAAAACAATTCCTGTATTTGTTTAAACTTTTTCAATTACATAATTTTGATGATCTGATCGCCATAATGGAGTGAGGAAGGAAAGCAGAATACATAGAAAAAGAAAAAATAGCTTCATACCTAAATATGTGAGTGGAATGTTAAAGTAGCAGGCCCTCATGTTCATACCACATGTACTGACTGCTGGAGATTACAAAGATTGTGTCATACTATTCTGAGTAAAGAGGGCCTACCTGCTTTGAAAATCAGCATAAAAGTTTTTACATAGATTTAAACGCTAGCCTCTAGTGAGAGTAAAACTCATTTGTTTACACCTCCAGGCACGAAGCAGAACCCAGATAATATGGATAATAAAAGAGATTTTCCAACATTTTCATATCTAAAAGAACAAGTGAAAACGAAACCTGCATATACAGAGGAAGCCACTCATTGTGATCAGGGTCTTTTAGATAACAATAACCAGCTTATAACATTAAGCAAAAGATATAGAAATGGAAACAATTTACATTCATTATGTTATTAGAAACTCTCAACCAAAACTGTCAACATAGGTTTCTTCAGTTTATAAGTGGGTCTGGCTGGCTATCTATCTATATGTCATGCATACAGGCTGCACCAATGGAGCTAGAGGGCTGAAAATCTACTCCTTATGATGTTTAGAAAAAACACTTTTTGTTTTTAGCAAATTCCCCCCATATAATAGGCTTTTAGTAGGGGTTCAATTTGCAATGTAAGATTATGCTAAATTGGTCCCTTAGATTGTGTCCATTCACATTTGCTTTTTTAAATATTCAGACTTTTTTTTAGTGATCACTGGCCAACAAAAGGCAAGAGAAGTAACTTATTCATTGATCACCACATTTTCCAATTTTTTAATTGATCACTCCCAACATAATATGCTGCCAAAAGCTATTGGTTTCTATTGAGTGACTAACCAGACCTGTTACATTATAAAAAATTAATATAACAATTAATGTATGAGTTTTTAATTTATTTTTAAATGAAGTGTTTGGGGTTGACTGATTTTAATAACAACTAGAAAGCACAAAGCGAGGGCATACCTCTGTCAATGCCACTAGGAAATCTGAATGAGATTCATTTAAAACTATTGGAGATATCATGCGGACAGGGAAACAGAATTGGCGATATTATGTGTTTTGGACATATAACTACGACGTAGGGGAGGTAATTGTACATGGATCCGCTCCAAGATTTAATCAGTTCTTCCTTTGTCTATTGTCCACCCTTCCAGAAAGTCTGAATGAAATCCATTTAGAACTTTTGGAGATATCTTGTGGACAGAAAAACATGCGAACCACCAAACAAATAGACCCGACCAAAAAAATATACCCCTTTTCAATTTCGCTGACAGAGGTAAATAACCATTTGATAGGATTATTTGTGAATATAATAAACGTCTCCCTTTGTATATAAAGCAATAAACCAGTCTTGTCATTGAATGGAATGCATAAAAAAATGCAGATAAACTTTGAAAATCTCACAATTTTTTTGAATTTCAAAACACATATAAAAGCCTTGAAACTTTAAAACACAAAGTTGTACTGCTATAATAAACATAAATACCTACATATGTAGATAAAGATTTTAATTAAATTTGACTAGTTTTTACCTTCATCTTAATTTCATTGTAATTGAAAGTTGTATATAAACAACTTTCAATTCGGACCGTTGTTTCTACGGTAATTGAAAGTTGTATATAAAAACAAATGAAATTAAGATGAAGGTAAAAACTAGTCAAATTTAATTAAAATAATGTGTTACAATTACTTCATCCAATAATAATAATAAAGATTGGTAGATAAATATATTTGGTTCAAATAAGTCTGGCTCTAATTCATGTTTTACCAGATTTTATAACACCAATCTTGAAATACTGGCTACAGAATTTGATAGTTCATACCTAGACTCCAAATCAGAAAGATTGCAGCAGAAGTAAGCTTACTAGTGATGTTCCCACAAGAGATAACACTTATATAAAAATAGATCTTTAGCTATAGAGTAATGGTTAGCTAGCAAGACTCACAATCCACTGCTTGTGAGTTTGTTAGGTACTCTATCAAAGTTAACTTCATCTTATAAATATCTATAGATATAGACTCAGTAGTTACTCAATATTTGGCAATCTTTACGTTTCCTGTTTGCAAGTGGCCGCTGCTGATAGTGGAATCGACGAGTCGTCTGATGATGCAGATGGCGAATTTAAAGTCAAAGAAGCAGACGATAATTTCAACATTTTTCCACTTTCTGAAGTGAAAATGGCTAAAGGACGTATACCTTTACCAGAAAAAAGAAATTCTGTACCTAAGCATGGTAGGCTTGTTGCATCTACATCTATTGTTCCATTGCAAGTAACAAGAGATTTTTTTTACCTGAACTGGAAATTAAATTCAGGGAGTTGAAACACTAACCCTAAACCTAATTACTAACCCTATTACCAACCCCAACACTAACGTTCCTTTGTCATTTGTATTTATCAAGCTTTTGCTTGAATAAAAATTTTTTTTAAAAAAACAGTCTCTTGAGCAGCATGAAATTGCCCAATATCAGTAGACCACTTAAAAAAAAAAATGGAAACAAAAACTGCAAATGCTGTTCTGAGGAATCTTTGCGTCTCTTTCTTACTTTAGCTGCTGCTGTTGGCAAATTTAAAGCAGCAGCCATTTGGAAACAGGAAAGGTAATAATAGCCAAATATATTTTTTTTTCTTCCCCAGGTAAACTTGTACTTCATGGCACACTAACTGAGAGGATGGACCGTCTTGACAAACGGGAAACAGAATTACTTGAAGAACTTGAAAAATACAAAGTACAGAGGAAACAGCTAAAAACAGAAAGAACATTATGAGAACAAATGTTCGAATCTTGAGTGAGTAATTTTTCTGCTGTTTTCTTATTTTATTGAGAAGGAATTATTGATGTGAGTTTGTTATTCAACAGAACATTCAATCAACAAGTTTCTGATCAATGATATATCGGAAGTACTGTGATAAGACATTATTATTGCAGCTTTTGTTCAGACTAGTATTCTAGTCTTTGACCAAAACTTAGTGATAAAAACAGCAAAGTGTAAAACTGAACAAGTGTTTCTCAGTCTTCCACAGATGTAGAAGTCCTCTGGTATGGTTTTTAAACTAGGAATCAAAAGTTGTTTTATTAGTAGTTATTGTTGTTAATCTCTTTTTGTGCCTAATTGATAAATTAATTTTTATCATTAGGTATGTATAGGAAAAAAATAGTATATATATATATATGGTTTGGGGCTGATGTTTCTTTCAGCATCTGAAATTATTTTTATCAAGGGAGGTATCCTTTCGATGCTAAAATTGGAGTTACCTCCCTTGGAAATTTATACTACAAATGTCCCAATTTGACAAAATCAGTCTTTACTCTGTACTTAAAAATAAGATTTTTAATAATTTTCATAATGTCTATAGTTTTGAGAGGGCTCATTAACATTCAAAGAGTTTTTTTTAGATGATTGAACTCCTTGTTTGTGTTTTTAACACCGCATTTGATCGATTCTTCGGGTGTACTATCCGAATGTGATGGAGGTAAACAGAATATTTTCTCCAAAGGTAGCAAAGGATTCTGGTGTTTACCTTTCCCTACCTTTTTAGGCCTAGGTTTCCATACACACACATTTCAATAAATCCAGGCCTAACAAAGTAGGGAAAGATAAACACCCAAATCCTACGTTATAATCGTTGCTACCGTTGGAGGAAATACTCTGTTTACCACCATCATATTCAGATAGTACATCTGAAGGCCGAAGAATGGATCGATCAGCAAGAAAGAGTTCAATCATCCGAAAAACTCTTAATTTTCATGTTTTGAAATATGAAAAATTTTTTTAAAGATGTTTAAGAAAATATTGCTCCTATTTGCAAATTTTCATTTTTATTTGCCAAAAGAAAAAAAAAAAATAACAAAAAAATTGACTCTTCTAATTTAAGTATTAAGCAAAAACACCCGGCAGTCTTGGGGTTGACACAAAGACAGTTGAACATTAAACAAAAAAAAAAACTAACAAATTAAGAGTCATTCTAGACATAATTCTCAATACAACCCGCTTAAAGTTTATTACTTTTTCAACTTGAATTATACAAAAAAAAATAATTAAACTTCAGACTAAAATCTTTTTCGCCATTGAAAAATGTCAATCTCCTCCTGTCATAAATCTGCCAAGACCAGTTTTGCCAATGAAAAGTAAAGATTAATTATAAAGTTGAACTTTTTAAGCCAATGAAAATCTTTTTTTTTTAGACAATAATTTGACCTTTTTTTTCTTTCTAGCAAAAACAGGAAAAAACTTAATAACATTTTTAAAAGTGTGTTCTAAGTTTTAAAATAGGGTTTCATGTTTCCAAACGGCATGAAATTATTAAAAATCTTATTTTTAGTCAATACCAACGGTGTAAAGACTGATTTTATCAAATTAGGACAGCTGCAATACAAATTTCCAAGGGAGGTAACTCCAATTTTAGCATCGAGCTGTTACCTCCCTTGATAAAAAACTTTTTTCAATGAAACGTCAACCTGATTTGGTACTATCTGCTGGGAGTCTTGGAACATATCCCCCACGGATAAGAGGTGAGATGGGGAGAGCGGGGCTAGTTGACAGTCCTCAGTTTCAATAAGCTATGAGAGATAGCGCTCACCTTCTCATCGTGCACAGGCATCAACATCTATATTGTGATAGGATAGGAGCCACATTGTACAACGCTCTCCAAAACTAAGCAATTTTAGAAAGCTTGAGTAAATATTCTGGCCTCTACAAAAATTTTAATAGACATAGAAACCACAGCTCAAAACTTGCTTGAGTATCTGAAACAGCTGTATTTACGCTTCATTTGTGTGTAAACTGTTTTCCGAGAATTCGATTTGTATGGCCTAAATTAATTCGGGAAATAAAATGGTCGGATCGTCGGCGCTAGTGGCCACACCTTGCTTCTTTCCCACAATTTTTTTTTTTTATGAGTAACAACATGCCCCACATATGGAGCAAGTGGTATAGTTATCTCGAATGAAGCAATGAATAAGTTTTGTTTGGGGGTTTATGTAATTAAACATAAATAAATTTCTGCTGTGAGTAGGTCATTAAGTTACCTTTTGTAGTTTTTCATAGGGAGGCGTAAAATCATTCTTGGTATCAACTATTTTCCCTACCTTAAAAGCCTTTGCATCAATTTTTCTGTATGTTGTCTTTATTGCAGACTTGAGGTGAAAAAAAAGAAAGAAATGAACTTCATAAACAGTGCTAGAGAGTTCCAGTTGAAGCTACAAGACAAGGTTGGCAGAGGGGAAGAAAATCCGAGCTTTATCTCAGACTTACACAACAGGCATTGGAATAGCATTGAATTTGGAAATCAACCAAGTCTGGAGGCAGAGGTTCAATACCAGCCTTAAATCTGGCAACTCTGCTACAAGATAGGTGCATAATCATCTCAGAGGGTTTGATGTTAAGTTGTAAAAACTTCATGAAAATAAAGTTATAAGAGCTAACAACTTATTGTGTGCTATTGTTTATGTGGATTGAAACTTTAAAAGCTTTATAACTACTCACCCAAACATTTCTTGCAAATTAATTATTATTTAACAAAACAGTCAGTCAGACTATTTCTAAGTTTGAGGGTGGATCTGTAGCCTGACAATTATTAGCTGAATTTCTATCTAAAATTTTCACTGTATAATGTTCAATCTATGTGATTAA
>VCCN01000986.1:12635402-12648978 GCA_006491835.1 Architeuthis dux
GGGGGGTGAACAAAGATTATACGAGGAGACAATATGCATGATAAAACTGAACAAGTGTTCTAGAATATACAGCATAGTTCAATATACTGTCAAGAGAAATTGCTTTAATTAGTCCAATATTTTCTTATATAATTTTAGAATACAACAAATGACTTTCATGAAATTTTACATACAGATTTATTGAGACACATGTATGAACATACAATTCCTATTCTCCTCTTGTGTATATTAATCGATGTCTAAAATAAAGCACTAGGAGAAAAATAAATGTAATCTATATAGTGTTATCATTTTAAAATGATAAGGTGCATTATCAATATATAATTTTGTGACTTCAAAATAATGAAATTCTAAGCCCAAAAGATTGCAAAGTTTTCCACTGTTATAGGCAGCAAGAGAATCAGCCATATAAAAACAAAACTTCCTTCTCTAAAACAATACCAAGATAACAGATTTCCTCATTATTATGAAACATCAAGTACCAGTCAAAGACCACAAAAATCACAGATAATATCCAAAAGATATTTCATTTTGACTTTCTTACCTCAGCAGACAATACTAGCTATAGTAATATTGTAATGTCAACCATAAAATAAATCGATAAAACTTTGAAGGCAATAATTGAAAATGTCACTGAAAAATATGTAAACATGCAGTAACAGTGAGAAAGGAATAATCACTGTTTAATCTCAACATAAAATTACCATAACATGGAATACCAAATATCACTAATGCTTAGATATACAGTTAAAATATTTCTTAGACCAATAGGACTGTTTAAATATTTGTGTACCAAGAGTTTAAAAATGCTAAAAATATGTCGGTGAAATAAGCTAGAATTAAGATCTACACATGCTTCTTGAGAAATATCATTTAAATAATCTTTTTTAATTTAAAAGATTTTTTTTTTTAAAGAAAAAATAAGAGAGAAAGACAAAAACATGAGCTTGGCTAAACATTCATAAAGTCAAAAATAATCAGGCAAAATAGACCATTCAAAGATAAAAGGGGGAAAGGGTAAATTCTACAGACACATTTTGAAGGAGATAAAGTGAGCAAAGGAATAACAACCATAAAATGGCAGTAAAAGGTGAAAAGCAAGGTGCGAGAAAGAGTGAGAGAGACACAGTGTAAGACAATAGAGAGAAGGTGTAAGAGAAGGTGTAAGATATCAGAATCAAATACGCAGAATGGGAACCAATAAGCAAAATTATAACAAGCTGAGGGTATGACTTGCATTGGAAAAAAAAAGTTGGGCCAGCAGGTAGAGTTATGTATGCACTTAATTGTGTGTATTTATTTATGAGTAAAATAAACCTAGGTGTCCACTTGGACTAAAAAGGAAAAGTAACTAGAACAGGGCAGATTGTGTGCACCAAAGCTGACCTGTGGCTTCACTGAATTGTCCAAGGTGGAGTTTTGATTCATACATTTCACTGGTGACTCGACGGACTTCTGCAAAGACCCAGTAAAGAGAAACACAATGGAAAAATCTATAACTGGACTGGTGAGTGATAATCTTGTAGAGAAGGGCGAAAAATGGTGGTGGGAATGAAAAAACTAAACAACTTTCAAATTTTTCCACTAGTTTCACATAGGAGATCCTATTATAGAAAATATTTGAGTATTTTTAAATGTGGAAATCCTAAGCTATGAAATAATTAAAGTAGTTTTAACTTCTTCAGAATACACACATCCCCCCCACCACATTTGTTTAACATTTCAAAACAATTCTTTACAAAAAAAAACCCCAAAACACAACAGATTAAAAGTTGTTCAGCGAGTAAATGGATTCAACTGATGATCTTAGAGAAGTTCTCGATTCACTTTAAAAAAATGTTTTCCACTATTTCTGGAACTTGATAACACTCATCCTGCTAAGTGGTTGACATATCATATTTCACCATGTATAATCAGCACTTCTTAAGAAAATTTTCAGCTAAAAAAAAAAAAAAAAAAAAAAAAAAAAATTCCCCCGATACATATTATCTATGGAAATCTAATTGCAGGATATTTCTCCAGCAGACCCAACAAATGTTTGTTGGGTCTAGAAGGTCCGTTTGTCTGCCACCATTCCCGTGATAGCAGTAGTGGCAGTAATTTACAATGAAAATACCCTTTTAATGACATCTTAATATAATTAAAATAAAATTATAAAAAAAAAAATTTAAAAAATTTAAAAAAAACACAACACGTAGGTTTGGCTAAAATTACTTATTTTTAAATTTATTTTTTGAATTCTGGAAAAAAATCCTATTGGCATCTGTTGGCTCATTTGGATTTCTGCATTTTGCAGCTTTGACTTTTTCCACAGTCTCATATTGCTTTCATCAACTCCAAAACGACGACTAACACCTTGATTGCCATTTTCCCGGCAAACTCAACAACTTGCATCTTAAACGATGTAGTATAAGAAGCTCTTAAAGGCATGATTTTTTTTTCCAAAATGCGCACGCATACAGTGACCACACAAATACATACAAAACACTAACTTATAGCAAGGCAAGTACATGATTTTTTTATGTTAAAACAAATGTCAGTTCATTCATTCAACTAACTTGTTGACTTCTCCCTTCCCTACTCTTTGCTTATAGTCAGTTACACTGCTGATAATGACTACTACATGTGTTGTTTTCCATTGTACTGTTACTATAGAACTTTGCTATGCTTACACATTCATAACTTGCATACATTTGAGAACAAAAAATATTACTACTTAATGAGGCTTAGATTAAAATTGACATTTACCAACTCTCGGCAAACATTTGACATTTCGGAGAAGCTGATCAGATCAAAGAAAGGGGTGCAGAGTATACACAGGATAATGCATTTTTTATTCAAAATTAAAGCTCAATAGGGAAGTGCAGATCATCTATGGTAGCAGATTACATATGGGGAAAACACAGTAGATGGCTCTAATCCATTTGGTATGCCCCGATTTATTGCCCAGCTACTTTGGTCTCTCTCTTTGCTGGGGACTAAGGCAAAGAAAAGCATTTAAACAGATTTAGCAATATAGAGAAGAGAGAAAAAAAAAGCAAAATGCATTTCTGAGAAAGGTGAATGAACCACTGAAATTACAGGCTTAATGGTCTATGGATTGAAATTACATGTCATGCTAGAAGAAGGGCTCAGACTCTACCATGAAACCTAAAGGGATGGGGGAACGGTTTTTGAGTGAAAGGAAGCAGGCAAAACTGTAACTGACCAAAGTTCAGTGTGCTAAACATGTCTATATAGGGGGTGGGTTCAAAGACTAACAAAAATTTCATTGAAATATATAATGCTTACAAATTTATTTAGTTATCAAAGTTGAGCCTAGATGATTACGTGAAAATTTTAAGATAATTTTGCCAATTCTTGGAGAACAGTTAGTTTTCAACTTAAAAATGAAAAATTATTTAATTTTTTTTAAAGTTAAGTATATAACACCAAACTGTAACTGTTCTCTAGAAACTCATTCGAGTTTTAGTTTATGGTTAAAATTATATTGAAGGAGATAGGATGGAAATACGTGCAAATAGGAAACATTCAAAAATTTGTGAAGAAAATCAATCAAAATTTAGGAAATATTTAAAGTGTTGGATCAAAAATGGATTAGGAATGTTTCTGAAAGTTTTAAAAAATGTAGAATGTTGCACGTTTACATGCACAAATGGTACTAAATGGGTAATTCAACAGTAAGAAGTTTCTGAGATCTTGTGTGGAAATCAAGTTCTGCAAGCAGAATGAAAAGGAGGCTGAAAGTGATTGTGATCAACAAGCAGTAGAAGTGATTTGTGAATGGAGTGAGCACATGCTCACACAAAAGGTTGGATTCATTTATGTATACAAAAGACATATACAAGTGAGAGTAAACAGAGATATGAGAGAAGAAATAAAAAATGAAATCTAATCTAAGCCCGATAGTTAATTGGATTGAAGACTAAATAAAAAAAAAATGAAGCACAAATAATTTATAATAAAAAAAAAAGTGAAAAATTATGAAATATATGAAAGGAAACCAATTGGCAATTCATCAAGATAAAAACTATGAAAATAAACCAAATCTGAATTTTTTTTTTTTTTAAATTTAAAAAAAAAAAAAAATTTGTTTTCATTTCAGTGTTTATGCTACTAAAATATAAATATTACTATTGTTAATTAAATGCATGCAGACCTTGTATGCTATTGGATTATTTTAAAGACCTATTTTTACAGAAGTTTTTAAAGTATGATTTGAAATCGAATGATTCCAGAATATTACTCAGATATTAATTTGCATTGGAAAATAATTTTTTAAATCAATATTTATGATAGAAAACGTAGGTTTAAATAATTCTAGAAGGCAAAAATAATTAATGTATACATTAATTTATATTAAAAAATGTTTTTTAAAGAATTCTATTTATAATTAAAATGTTCAATAATTAGGTTTTTCGGAAAATATCACATTTCCAAGTAGACAAAAAAAATGGATGCAAATCTATGTTACATTTTATTAAATCAATGACATAATAACTAGTAACCCAATGTAAGGACAATTTTCCAATTCCTGCCAATAACTTTTACTGAGAGACCCGAATTGACTTCCTTATTTCTGAAGGTCTTGGCACTAAAACAAATAATCCAAAAGGTGCTAAGTCTGTCGAGGATAAAATAAAACTTAACAGCTTAATAATGGTCCTTGTGGGTTGGCCAAGTTAGGACTTTCATTGTCATACATTTTTTACTTATAATTTTTTCTATTTGCTTCAAACATTGGAAAAGATAAACCGATTTTTATTCCAGGTTTCATATGTCAACAGAACATTATTAAGTGAACAAAGATTCTATTTTAGGCAGACATTCCAACTGCAAATCTTTAAATTTCACAGAAAGTGGAGAAAAACAAGAATTACTTTTATTTCATATTATACATCCATAAATTTCATCGTGTTGGAATCTCAAATAAACAATTTGTACAGCAGAATGTGTTTTAAATTAGTCAATAGCTTAAAAACTATAATAATTTACATTTTTATGCCATATGAAAACTATAATAGTGAATAGTGAAGATTAAAATAATCTTTATCAGTCCCATATTGTTATACACTAATAGTTTTTGTAAAAAGAAAAAATGTTCAAATTTTGATAATTTCTATGTAAAATATGTACATAAGTATTTTTTAAACATTTTCAAAGCTGGCATGTTTAGCCACATATCTGGAAGTTTTGTAATTTAGATATTAACTTTTTCTTTGTGAATTTTGTCAATTTCTGGGTTGGCTTATGATTTTTAATATATTATTGAATGTTTCATATCTAAATACATTTATAAGCTTATAAATTATTGTATTTGTTCCAATAGTAAAATCATGGAGGAAAAAAAAAAAAAAAAAAAAAAAAAAAAAAAAAATTCTTCACCATTTCTTTTACCTTAGCTGTTACATTTTTGACATCAGAATTATCTTTAAGAACCAACGTTTTGTTAACTAAAACATTTAGGTTGACCACACAAGTGTTTTTAAAGCTTTTGTGAAGTGTCACTTTGTAGTTAGTTACTGTTTGCTTGATGCACAATGTCAAACACCCATGACTACACACAGAGCTGTCTTATATGGGCACACTTGGCAGTTACCCGGGGACCCCACGATTTTAGGAGCCCCAAAATTCAATTTGAAAACTAAAAATTAAGGTTCATATTAAATTGTAGCCATAGACAACTTTTTCTAAACCTATGTTTAAATCAGTTCGACTATTGAATTCATGTATTAAATGAGGGTCGGCACTACAGCCCGAATTCAGTATATTGCTTTACCCACGGGCCTCAAATATTAAGATGGCCGTGACTACATATGGTAATAGCTAAGACTTGCAGTGAAATTCATGCTACGAGTCTAGAATACAAACTTGCATTGAAATAATACAAACTCAAACTTACTTTTAGTATTTACATTGTGTTTATTTAAAATTTCCATTGAAAATCAATTTAACAAGGTTTGTGTGGCACTGGTGGTCACAGATTTATGATCGAGATCTGTTAGTAAAACTGTAATAATGAAGAGAGAAGGTAAATTACTCCATTTTGTCATATTCAGAGATTCATAATTTTAACTGCTATCCTATTGGCAATACTAATTTTTATGTCAGAGTGGTGTGTTAGTCCCCTCCCATCAATGATACCTAAATAAAACCTTGCAGAAACAGAATATGAATTTTAAAATCAGCATGGGTGTGAACTCTAACAGAAAATGAACAGAAAACATACACAAGACTGTGACACCAATGTTTTTCATAAGTTTTACATAACAAGAAAACAACAGATTTGACAAAAATAAACAAACAGATCCTTGACCTTAGAAGCTAGCAAAAAGATTTAATCTATAAAATGGGGTGATGGAGTAAACATGTTGTACTTATCTCCATGGGCGTCCGCTGCCAAAACACCCTTGGTGAGAAAGCCTGATCCAGGGGAGGGCAAATGCCCCATTTGTGCCCCCCAGCGGATGCCCATGCTTAGCTCAAATGAGTGAACTGTCAGCTCATTTCTCTTTCCCCAGGTAAAAACCCATTTCCCCGATCTTACATGCGAGTGTTTTCCTAAGATAACCATGTCAGCTTTACATACATTTCTTTTCATATCTGTAATCCAACAAACACAAACACCGGAACTGGCTTCTGTTTGATTATTAACCCCTTCCAGTCCAAACTTCCTATTCACTCATTTATTGTTCACCCTTGAAAATCCTCATGGACTCAGTAACGACTTGCTACATTCCTACTATTTTAAAACCTTGGAATTTATAGAAATATTTTAGCTTTGCTTCAATTAAAATTGTAACAAATTACTTTGCCATTTCAATCTATTAATCAAAAATAAATAAATTGTTCTAAAAAAATTTTTTTTTTAAATTTAAAAAAAAAAAAAAAAAAAATCTTTTTTAAAAATTAAATACCCCCCCCCCTCCTCTCGGAACTTACATTAACTCTTTCTTTCCTACAGTATTGATTAAATTATTAAAATTGAATATTAATCTTGAAACTCGATTGTAAATTTGGAGCCCAAAAGAACTTCCTATAGATTACTTAATTTTTAGATGAAGTTTTGTTTGCTAGATGACTGGATATTTTTGCTGATAATACTGAAAACCAGCTTATTGCTTATCTTTGTATATGTATAAATGATAATTATGAAGACATTTAATTAGTTGGGAACCTATATTTGCTCAGCGCCAATGTGAACGACTGCTAAAAACACGGCCAAAATCGTAAATAATGTCTTTATAATTATCATATTCTGTTGGATATAAAAACTATCCATTATTTGATTTCATACTGTTGACACAGAGGACCGCATTATATTTGTGCCTAAATACGAATGTGTAAATAGAGTAGCCGGCAAAGTGTACAGTAAATTCCTGCCTCCCATGAAAGCTTTGTTAACTCAGTGGGAAGAGCAGAGCCTGCATATAAAGGTTGCTTCTAAGGTGGACGCGGATTCGATCCTTGCACAGTGCTAGTTTCTTTACATACATTTACAATTTAGGCCGCTCATTTAGCAAATATAAGTTCCCAACTAATTAAATGTCTTTATAGTTATCATATTCGGTCGGATATAAAAATTATCCATTATTTGATTTTATATATATCATGTGGGTAAATATCTGATGGTGCTCAACACAAATTAAATTTTCTGCAACTTGGTAATATATATAAAAAATTTTTTTTTTTTTTTTTAAAAAATCATACTACAAATATTGATAATGCAAAAACTATTGAGGTTATACACAGAAGTACAAACAAATGATACATTAATAGCATGTGCACACGCACACATACATACAGGGTGTCCCAAAAGTAATGCCCGATTTGCAGCTATCCGCTGTCCAGTTATCAGACAATTAGTTGCCATGATCTAAAATCGAATAAATATTTCATTAGTTACATACCCTATTATTTCACAGATCAATGCAATAAGTTACTAAAAAATAGCATCTTATGAAGTGATATGTTTAAATAGACTGCTATGATATACATAGATTGGCTTCAAATCGGGTGTTACTTTTGGAACCCCTCTGTATATGTATATAACACTGTAGAGAGGAAAAGAACAAAAGTTAGCCTTGTTTCTGATCAGGCATTCCTACCTGTCTGTTGGAATATTTCTTTCTCTTTGTCAAAGAGTAGACATAGAGAGGAATGAGCAGTCTGTTGAGAAAGTGTTCCACAAGGACTTCATTAAGCTCATCAATATTCAAACAGAGAATGTCATTGAGGTAGTGCAAGTGGTCCAGATGTTCAGCTACAAGATCAGATAATCTGTCTTTACTCTGATGACTGGAAAAGAAAGAGAAAATGAAACATTTAAAAAGCCAAGGAAGGAGATAGCATTAATATTTCAAGCGAATAAAAACATTCAACAGTATAAAGAATTTCAGATCAGTTTTATCATTGATCACCTGACCTTTCAATTTTTTTTAATGTCAGTACATTGTATTCTTTGTCTATTCCCCCACCCAACAAAATCAATGCCAAAACAGTCAACCCTCTCTTTCAATGGACTTGGGATACAAATTGGCAAAAGAGAGGGTTGTCACATACACAAGATACTATTATTTTACTCAGATTTAAAATTTAAAGATATACTTGTTGATCATTTATAAACACTGCAGATCAGAATTAAAGAATAAGACTAGACATTCTTTAACTCTGATCCGTACTGCTTACTAATGATCGTAGAATGATAATCTGAGAGTTGCAATAAAAAACACATGAAATTAAGATGAAAGAAATGCTACCAGTATTATTATTTTTTTAATAAATTTGTTTTTGTTAAATGTTGTTTTACATATGAGACCTAGTAGTCTTTATAAATCAATCTTTATTATTATTGGATGAAGTATTGTAATACAGTATTTTTTTTTTTTTTAATTAATTAAATTTGACTAGTTTTTACAGTCATCCTAATTTTAGTTGCTTTTATACAACTTATTAAATCAGGCCACTGTTTCTATGCCAATTAATAACAGCGCAATCGGAAATAAAGAGTAAGCCTTTGGTGAGAATAGAACTCACACCCTCATTGCCAGAGTGAGACTAGTTTACGCCTAGCTGCTTTTACCAATCGGCCACAAAGACATGGATTAGCAGAAGCTGATTTACACTTATAAACTCACTCTCTACAACTGTAATGAAATAGACCCAGATCATGTTACCGGTAGCCATTTGGGATAGGAACTTGGTCAGATTTGAAATCTGTGTCAAACGGCATACGTGATAAACTAGAGGATCGGGTTAAAAAAACAAAAAAACGTTGAGATTTGAAAAGGGGGAGGAGTTATGACCATTAGATATATAAAGGCTAGATCGAAACAGAAGGGAGGGAGTTGGGGTCGCGACCTGAAACGGGTTCGCACTTGACGGCATCTCCGCCAGTGGCGGTGACGGTCCGTTAGAAGCAGTGACCGGTGGGAAATTTGAATTCGTAGCAGTAGCAGCCCTGAAAAGTGACCAACATATTTTGTTTACGACATGCAACAGAATTTCCGTACCTCAACGAAATCCGCAGACCAGCCCAGAAATTGACCTGCGTAGTACGGAAATAAAACCTCTTTAAATTTGAAGTTCTGTGGATTTTGTTGTCTTTTCTCTCCACACATGTGGGAGAGTTTTTTTTGTCCGGAATGATTTTCCCTCCAGAGAAATTTGGCTCCCGCCGGCAGACCCAGACAAAGAGACATCATCATCACAGTCCGCGGAGGAAATGATCGTCTCTGTCTCTTTCTATCTCACCCAGACTTTCTCTCTCTCCCTCAACATCTCTTTCCCTCACGGCGACCAGAAGGAGAAGTTTGATTGCTACACAACCAACTCTGCGCCATATTTATGTTGTTTTACATAGGAGACCTAGTAGTCTTTATAAATTAATTATTATTATTGGATGAAGTATTGTAATACAGTATTTTTTTAAAAAAGATTTAAATTTATCTAGTTTTTACTGTCATCCTAATTTAAGTTGCTATTATACAACTTATTAATTCAGGCCACTGTCTCTATGGCAACAATTGAAAGAAATAGTTATAAATGACAATGCTTCAAAGAAATTTGGATAATATGACGTTGGTCATTGAGACACAACATGAATTTTTTTTTGCTACTCCAGAAGATTTGAGCGAAGAAAAATGTTATACTTACTCAGCATCATTGCGTACACAGCAGTCAAGGTCCAAGATATGGTTGCCAATAAACCAGACAAGGTTAGAGAAATAAGGTGCAGCTGTACGATCCCGAATATATCGCAGCATTGCTTTGTCATCCACTGATATGAAAATGAATAAATAAGGTGTTGAGTAAAATTCCATTAGAGATTTCTATTAAAATGTAAATAACCAATACATAATTTTCTATAGTTTTGAGAAGGGTCATTAACATTCAAATAGTTCTTTAGACGATTGAACTCCTTGTTCGTGTTGTTAACAACGTTTCGGCCTATCCATTTTTCAGCCTTCTTCAGGTGTAATATCTGAATGTGACTGGGTAAACCAAAGTTATTTTACTTCAATGGAGGCAACGCTTATTAACAGGTCAACTGAATGTATTGGTCAGACAAGTACCGAGTTCAACCCGATGTGGCTTCCGCTACTCAACAGGGACATGGTATGGAAATCCAAACATGACAAGGCAAGGATGGATAAAAAAATTAAAAAAAAAAAAAAAAAAAAAAAAAATCCTACGTTACAAGCATGCCTCCATTGGAGTAAAAAAACTTCTGTTTACCCCCATCAGATTTGGATATTACACCTGAAGAAGACTGAAGAATGGATCGACCAAAACATGTTAAAAACAACAAGAAGGAGTTCAATTGTCCCAAGAACTATTTGAACAATACATAATTCATTAAATAAATAACTAATGATATTAGGTGATAATATATATGTATGTTATCAAATTTATATCTATGACTGAATAAAATCCTTGTTTTAGAGACAACAATTCATTTTTAATAATTATAAAAAATGATTTCTGTAAAAGAATTTATATTTTTCATTTTCACAAATTAATCTTGTAACACCATAAAAGGGCAGAAGCACATTTCAAAAACTAATATCAATTTTAGAGAACAATTGTGTTAAGATCAAGATACTAAAATTATATTTTACTGAGATCACGTTTAAACAAAACTTACCTCTGTAGACATTTAAAGTAATAGTCCGTACTGCAATACGAACCATTGTCTCATGCTGATTGAAGAATTTGATGGCCTCAGTATAGAGTGCAAAGTCATTTGTGTGCTATAAACAGTCCAAAAGAAAGGGTTCAACATTAAACAACTTATCAATATTTCTCAATGAGATACAGTAAGTACAGGGAGACCCCAGGTTACGAACGAGTTCCGTTCCTAGGACTGTTTGTAACACGGGGACTCCCAGTATTACTAAAATTTATTGTTTTTTTACATAAGTATTCAGAAAACAAAAGCAATTAGAGAAATTAGCATACAAAAAGAAAAATACAAGTGCACATAAGAGAACTTGATTCTAGCAATACCAGAGATATTTTTTTTATCACTTCCAAAATAGACATTACTGTACTTTTGTAAATCATGTTTAAAGCAACTAATAAGATTTAAGACAAAAATAAAAAGTAGTCATGGAAATTTAAATAATGATTTATAATACTTCATATAACAAAATTTTTTTAAAAAGTTTAATGTATCAGTATATTTATGGAAGGTGTTCCACAAATATTTAATGTATATTTTTCAACTGAAATCTTCAGTAATAATGAATATGGTAGTTAAGTTTGTTTTAATATGCATAAAATTCATAAGAAAGATTACTAACCTCATTGTAAAAGAAATGTATTGTATGTCTGTTGAGTTTTAAAGACAAAGTCTTTAAAAAAGAAATGTAATAAGCCATTACCTGTTAAAAGAAAAGAATTGTCTTTAAATAAAAAGAAATTGATAAGACTTATTCATGAAGGTCTTAAATCCACAAGAAACAACCCTTAGTCAGGCTTCAGTGATAAAACAATAACAAAAATTTTTTAAATAAAAATTACCTAATTGCAGTGGTCTTTCTAAATAGTGACAGAAACCGGCACAATATCTTTATAAATACACAATTTGACCATATCTGAAATTGGCTCAGTCCTTAATTGTTTAGTCCTTGATAAGAATCAAATTTACAATCATTGCATTAAAAAAAAAAATCTATTGATTAATAAACTGGATGTTTTAATGCAATTAGTAATCTTTTTTTCTTTGACTTAGCATAGAAGATCAATTTAATATACCCTAAATTATGGTGTAAAGTCGAATTTCTAAGCCTAAAAAAATCTTTTGAAAACTAGGTCAAGTATAAGATGCAAACCTTTACCACAGGGTGGTAAACAAGTGGAATAGTGCTTCTAGCAATCACTGTGCTCCACTTACCATAACTCCAGCAGACCGTCACAAGTATAAACTCATGTTTGATGAACTTATTTAACAGATTAATATAATAGAATAAAACACATGCTATTTTCTATAGTTTTGAGAAGGTCATTATCATTCAAATAGTTCTTCAGACAATTGAACTCCTTGTTGTTTGTGTTGTTAACACAATGTTTTGTCCAATCCATTGTTCAGCCTTTCAACTATTTAAAAACACATGCTGTTTGCAACAGCCAATGCACCTAATATAATCAAAGATTGGAATGCTACTAAACCCAGGCGGCCAGACAGACAACTACAATACTCGTGTCATCTGCATTGTTTTATGCTAGTGCAATAGACTGTGATATCACATGACTACAAGCATTTATGACTAAGGGTATACAGGGGCAATGTGTTTAATGACTCATAGTGGCAGTTTATTGAATGTGTGGTAAAACTCTTAAAATAAATGTTGCTTGAAAGTTATTTTATTGACAGTTAAATTTTTCATCCACTCAAAATGAACAGTATCTTTAAAAGGTCTTATTTAAGTTGGGGATCGACTTATACCGGAGTATTGGCCTAAACCAGAATTTTGAACAAAAAAAATCTTGGTTTACTTTTACGGCAGGTCGACTTGTACACCACAATTTATGGTAATGTAAAAAGTTACATGAATATCAAATATTTCAAATAGTAAAATGGAAATTGAAATTATATCAAATTACACATAATGAATACTAGGATAAGTAAAGATGTAAAAGATTGTAATAAAGATCTTACCTCTTCATCAGAAAAATCAAACTTATGGACTATAATGGAATTGATGTGGTTATTTGAGAGCAAGTAATCTGGGGGAGAAAGAAAAAGGGAATAAAATGAAAAAATGAAAAAAAGAAAAAAAAGAAAAGAAAAGCATTCATAGAAACAGATTCTAAAATCAATTAACCTGATGTGAAAAACACCTTCATAAATATTATATAAAATTCTCTCTTCTCTAAATTGGCAATGAATGAGCCTTTAGCATTAAGACATTTACTGAACAATAATAACCGAACAGTTAAAACCAGTAAAAGGTAACTTTTGCTTTGGGTGTTAAATAAATATTTAATTTTAATATGAAATCTTTTTCTTGGGGTTATAAAAACTAAAGGTGATATTTTTTTTTTTTTAATTAATTAGTATTACCTGCATAAG
>VCCN01000986.1:12652816-12679188 GCA_006491835.1 Architeuthis dux
GAGAAAGAGAAAGAGAAAAAGAAAGAGAGAGAGAGAATATTTCTACGTCATCAAGTGTCACTAATAATATTCTTTTCATTTTTACTATTATTTCTTTCTTGTCGCCTCTTAAAAAGTGTTGAAAAATTCAGCCTAGTGGCTGAAATAGTTGAATTTTCTATCTATGTATGTGTCACATGTACAGCCCTAACTGTTCATAAAAGAAAATTGAAATTTTGAATGCACACTCCCCTCAATGAGTAGGGGAAACAGTTTTTTTCGAACATTCAAACTAGTGGCTGAAATAGTTGTGTTTTCTATCTATGTATGTATGTGTCAAGTGTACAAGCTTCACCAATGGAGTCAAAGTGGAGTTTAACCCTGAAGCAGCCAGTCTTGTTTTTTAAAATTATTTCCAGAATAATTTTCAAAATATATTGTTACAATTTACACATGTCCTCCGAATTATTTCTTGCAGAATTTCAATTATTCTCGTTTTATTCAGAGTTTTTTTTTGTTTTAATAAACTTAATAACCATAGAAGTATTTTTGTAAAAGTGAAAATTGGAGAGTGGGGAGGAAACCAATATGGACTTAAGTCCGGTCAACATCATACTAAAATGTGCACTGTACTTATAGTTTGAAATTCAGATCAGCTCCATAAATAATAGATACACAACAATGGCATAAGGCGAAGTGTGCAAAACAAGGGGGTGGAAGATAGTGTCATGCCAATCTTCCAAGTAGGAAGGACCTGCCTACCTTAGAAATCAGCATATAAAATCCTTGTTTTTACTTGGGCTTGAACACACTTCTGGCACCAGTAATTGATATTACTTCACCGATTACAAACATCACGAAGAAAGAGCTTCATCACAAAAAGTTTCTGAAACAAAGTATGAATCTTCGGGCTACAATTGAAGACAAATTTTGCAACCCGTTGGAAGACAAATGTCCAGAATTACTAGTGCTAAATACACGTCCTTGCAATGATGAGTGTCATCACAACTATCCAGAATATAAAGAACATTGGACAGAAGCAATGAGACTTTCAAAGAAGAAGTTCTTTTCAAAAGAGAAACAACTATACAAGAAACAATTGGACAAAATTCTCTGCCACTGTTCAAAACACCAAAACCCAAGAAAGACATCACTGGCGGAAAAATTGCATCACTGAAGTCTAGTGTAGCACTGTGCTCAAGGATGTTTATTGCATATCAGCAGAGACAAGGAGACTTGGCTGAATTTTTCACTCATGAAAACCAACCACACCCACCATCCTTTTCTGATTTTGGACAACTTTAAACAGGAACAAAGTCAGAACTACTAAAACTCTTTGAGCCAATCAGTCAAGTTGATAAAATATTTGATTGAAAACAATGAATTACTCTTGCACACAATTCACCCAACAAGGAACACCTTCCAAGAATATGCAAATGAATTTGTGCAACACATCAAACAACTGAAGACTGTCAAAAGGGTGGACATTGTCCAAGATCACTACTCAGTCAAGCATTAAAAGTGGAACCCGTGAAAACAGGAGTAGGATGTAGAATCAAAGTATCAGGACATACGTGAAACCCATTTCAAAGTCTTTTTAAGAAATTCTCAGAACAAGGAAGACTTGAATGAACCTATCAGCCATATAGTTAGCAAGACAAAATTCCTATCAGACCAACACTACATCACTCACCACAAATATGTAGTACACAAAAGACGGTCTTGAAATGCAAGATTCACCATATAAAAGAAGGTGATGTGCACATAATTGTAAACATGAAGTATGCATTTTGCTGCAGACACAAAACATCAGACACAAATGTCTTAGTTCTACTTATTGGGCACTAAAGGCAATACATGTCATTTTTCTTGTAGGGTGAACTTATAGTACAGCATGTCAAGAGAACAGCCTATACATGTGGCCTCTGGACATCATGTATACAGCCACAATTGACCATTCTATCTCCTAGAGACTGGGGCTGGTGGAATGACAAAGAAGACTGGGTGCCTGTGTGGATAACAATAGCAGAGGCTGGAATGAGTTCCATTCTTACAAAGTGTTCCTGAAATGGGTTTGCACTGATGCTGCTGCTCCAATGTGGGACTTCAGTGCACAGAATTATGCACTTGCAGATGTGAACATTAACTTTATCGGACCAGGACTTCATTTTATAGGTTTTGTAAAACATGCTAATAAAAAAAATTAAAAAAACGTGTAACTAATATGCAATGTTATTTTTAAGCTTGAGGTTGGTTTAAAAAGTTAATTGTAGCAATGTTTTGATTTTGTTTTCAACACAGCTTTATTTTTTATATGGAACGATAATGACATTAATAATTTCATAGCCAAAGCACACCGTACATGACAATTGGTAAAATATTTCATTACATTTCTATTGTCTGTGGAATTTTTTCTAATTCAGATAGAACAATCATTTATGCATGTTTTGTAGCTGAATTCATCTGAATAATAATTTAAAAAAAAAAAAAAAAAAAAAAAAGATTCCTTATTTTATCTCAATTAGAAAAGAAAATATAGGCAATTGAAGGGAGACGAGTGACTGTTGAAACTTATGGGAGTTGGTAGTGAAAGGGTTAATGACATTAAAATGACTTTTAGAGGTCACCTCGTTCAGGTCAGGTTAAAAATAAGATCATTTTTTAAATTCTCAGGGACGAATTAGCGGAAAGCTATCAGATTAACTCTTTCCTCCCTGACAGCCAAATTTTCAGTGATTATTCCCAATGTATCACTTCCAAGTCCAGTGAAATAAAACCATGAAAAAGTTAATTGAAAAGGATATTATTAATGATTGATTGGCAGTTATGATTTAAATTTGTGTATGATTTAAATTTAAACGTTTTTTAGTCATTTTTTTTTTTTTGTTGCCCAGGAAATAATGCAAAAATGAGATCACACTTCTACACGTGATCAGGGCATGAGTGAAATTTATTATCACGCCTAGAGACGTTATCAGGGAAGAAAGAGTTAATCAGATATTATTTCACATTTCAATGTATTGTAAGATTCTTGTGTGGCCATCTTAGAAAATCAGTAATAACAATAATTTTGCTTGGATCCATTGAAAATATTAAATATAATTACCTTAAGTAGCATCCCAGAAAGTTTGGTATTTTTGTCCAGCATGTAACACTATAGTCAATTATGAAGCGGACTAATAGAGCTTATGTGGAATTTAGAAACTTTAGAAACGGTTATATTGTTTCATGTAGCACTTTTTAACTATTGTAAAACAATGCTTATAAGAATTATGATAAAGTCATAAAAAGTTATCTTACTATATAAAAGCAGTTGTCATCAATTTTGTTGATTTGTCTGTCAGTTACAGGGAAGAGGGAGGGTGATATTTAAAAGCAGCAGCACACAAGCAGACTGAGAAGCAGCAGGCACACCCCCAATGTGGGAAGGGGACAGGCAAAGTAAAACTATTTATGATATCGTTGAATTCAGTTAAAAATCTAAATAAAAAGGCCATCTTTCATTTTAAGTCATCAGAAATCACTTGGGACTTAGTGAAACAAATTACGGATGGATTGAAAGCATACAATGGGCTACAAATTTAATATTTAATGACAGGACCCATAATTTGACGGGTATAATGCTAGTATTTTATAAAATTTTTGGGACAAGTTTCTTATGACTATAAATAAAACTGGATTGGAATAAAATACTTGCCAAACTCCAATTTCAATGAAAGATGTCTAATTATGAATATTCAGTCAAAATACTTCAAATTTTAGCTCTATAATAAATTTAAAAGCAACTTTAATAACACTAATGATCTCCATTAATGTTCAACAGCATTTTAAATTACAAACTCACATAAATAACTTGATAGCTTTACTAATATTGCATTTACTTTTGGGAGAGTAAAACAGATCAAGACATTTTAACAAAAAAGTACAATGGTTAGGTTGTAGATTCAAATCATATGATCAGCTAATGTATATGATGATACAGAATGGACAAGAAAAAAAAAAGAAAAAAAAAAAAAATGAAATTATAAAATCCAAATAATTATATATTATACTCATAAAATGTGTCATTTATGTGTGGAAGAGAAATAATCCCAATATCAGTGACAAAGATGCTACAGTGTTCAAAAGAGACATTTTACCATAAGAAATTATACAATCATCAAGTAAAACTTATATGGGGGGAAAAAAAAAAAAAAAAAAAAAAAAAAAAAAAAAGAAAAGAAAATCTATGAATTTTGTCACATTCACACATATGTACAAAATGATGCAATACCAAGCAACACCTGGACAAGAACAAGCTTAAGCTATTAAAAATATACTAAGATCTGAGGCAATAATTTTGAAATTTCAGTATTAAATAAAACTGATTTAGTACAAATAAATCATACCAACAAAAAAGAAAAAATGTTTCAACACAAAATGATCAGAGACAGCAAAGATACAACTCCACTACAATTAACAAGCTAAAGAGAAAAGATTTCAAATGAAAATAGATTTTAAAATATCAAATATTAGAGACATGCAAAGATGATAAAATGTGTCTAAATTCTAATTAATAATCACCTAAAGTAAATATTTGGCATATCAACGAGAGCTATAAACTAATAATTTTTAAATTATTTTAAAACATTAATGTGAAAGAAATAAGAAAAAAGTAATTTTATAAAATAGAGAAAAAGCAAATGGGAGATATCTAAATAATTCATTTTTAATTATGTGAAGGACAATTTTATTTGAAAATAAACAGCTCATAAATCCTCTTCCCAAAAGAAATCAAGTAAACAAATGAAAGAATGCCTACTAGCAGAAATCTTTTGCAATTCGATTTACTTATCCAAAAATCTTTTTCAACATCAGTGGCATAGAAAGGGTTCTCAACACCCGGGGGATTCTTTTTTAAAATATATTGTAGACTTTGCGGTTGTGAAAAAAAAAAAAATAAATAAAAAAAATATTTGCTCAAAAATTATTAAAAGATTTTTTTTAAATTCTTTTTTCTCCACAATTACTGAAACGTTATTAAATAAAACTGAGTTTTAATAATAGGGAAGTTTAACATTTTTTGCGCCCGGGTGCGACTGCCCCCCCCCCCTTCTTGCTATGCCACTGTTAAGCATATTGATAAAGAGGAATAATAACTAAGCAAAAGAAACACTAATGTCAAATTTGTAAGATTATTTCATTAAAACCTAAATATTTGAACAAATTTATGAGGTCCAATGGGAATTGTCATCTTTAAAAAGGTTCTCACTTAAATCTAAGATTTTTTCTTAACACAAAAAGACATCAGGTTATTCAACAAATTGCTAATTTATTTAAACAAAATAAACTGAAAGAAATTCAAAATAATAAATTATTCAATCAAAATATTGGTCTTTATACATTTATTTCATCTTGGCAGCAAGGTGTTTAACATCCTTTCTAAATAATTCTTTACTCAATGAACCAATTCATTCATTAAAGGCATCTTTGATTCAACTGGACAAGTTCTTGGTGTAAAAAAAAACCGATAATCAACAGAAAAGAGGGTAAGTGAAGTCAGAATGTAATAAAGTCTCTCTCCAGTCATGCAGCAAAGTGACACCCTTTCTATTCTCAAAACTAGGCACTTTTGGAATTTTGAATGCACTATTTTAGGACACATTGGACACACCAGTTCTCGTACAATCACCAAAGTTAAGCAACGTTGAGCCTGGTCAGTACCTAGATGAGTGACCGTCTGGGAATACCAGGTGCCGTAAGCAGGTGGCGATCATGTAGAGAGCCTCCTGTGGCAATCCCATTATTCCTCCTACTTTTAAGGAGCTGGGAGATATTACAACAATTGCTATCTATAACTAAGGAGCTACACATATCTTAATTTTGAATAATGATTTATTATTATTCACTTAAAAAATGAACTATGTACTTTGCACTCTGAGCTAATCACAAACATTGTAATAAAGTAACCTAATTTAGCAGTTTGTGGTTCAGAAAAATTGAAGGCCTCTGCTTACTTAATTAGTTTAGTCAATGTTAAACAAAAAGAAAAGTTAATGCATTCTTTCCATCCAAAAGAAGCTGATAGAAATCATATAGAAGCTGATAGAAATCATATAGAAGCTGATAGAAATGACTAAATGATAGTTAAAATTGTTTTCATGATCAAATTAAGACATTAGCTCCCTTCCAATTTATGTCGCTTTTAAAGAACAAAACACCATTTCAATCCCAACTTGATTACAATGAATAGAGACTTTTCTCCGAAAACCTAATTCTAAAAATTATTTTATCTGGTATATATAATCACTTAGATACTTTATTAAAAGAAATTAGTTGATTTGTACTATTCAATTAGAAAACTAAAATTTTATATTTGAAGATTGATTATTTTGAAATCAGAAAGATTAATGGCGATCAATAGTTTGCATTTTTCCTCATGATTGTTACAAGGTATTGTTTATCTTTATTCCCATAAAGTAACAGGTTTTACTTTGAGAGTAAACAAATATAGGTTAATATTTTCTTTATTTTCCTAATCATTTTTTTTCAGGTTTATAAAAAAATAAATTCTGTTTATATTTCAGCTTAAAAAAGTAAAAATAAAAAATAAAAAATCCCTTTTCTTAGAAAAAAAAGATAAAGAATAAAACTGACATTACTGTTAAAAAACATATTAAAATATTAGGCAGGTATTTTTTAAGTTTTAACAGCATGATCAATAAGTCCTTCAAAAGAATAGAGTTAATCTTAGATTAATAATATACACATTTCATTATAATTATTGAAATTGGATAAATAAATCACAGTAAGACTTTATTCAACTTTTAAGATTTCAAATTTTTAGTTTCTGATAGGATATTTGTTACCAGGCTTAAGAAATAATTGAATTTGTAAGTAAAATATTTGCAAAATTTAAGATTCAATAAATAAATCAGCTTTAATTCAGTAAAATATTTCAAACTAATTTTGGCACAGAAGGTCAGAAATAAAAGTACAGAACTAATATTTTTACTCTGCAGAAAAAGAATACCTATTTTTGAACTTAAATTAAAATAGAGAATTTATTCTCTGGAAAGAATTTTTAAATGCACCAACAACTTAAACAAAAACAATCATAAAAATTAATAAAAAACTGTTTAAATTGGATAGAAAGCAAAATAATATTTTTTTTTAAAAGAGATCATAAAAGGATTTTAGATAAAAGATCAGAGTGGGTAGATTAACGTGCTAGGGGGAAAGATAAAGAGGAAGAGAATAAAAAAGTGGGACCAATGTATACTTAAAGATTAAAAATTATCTACAATGACCTCCCAATATATATATAACAAAAGGAATAATCTAATTCAATCATAATAAAAAAAATTTTTTAAAAAAACATCTTAAAATTTGCCAAGTTATCTCCAGATTCTACATTAAAAAAAAATATTTCTCTCTCATGACATATGATAAAAATAATGGTATTTTAGGTTAATCATGCATAATTCAGCCAAGAGGAGCTAGACAATAAATATGACTGATAGATTAAGTTTCTAGATTGTATGTTATTTT
Organism: Architeuthis dux; assembly: GCA_006491835.1. Taxonomy (NCBI): domain Eukaryota; kingdom Metazoa; phylum Mollusca; class Cephalopoda; order Oegopsida; family Architeuthidae; genus Architeuthis; species Architeuthis dux. Next base: position 12,660,326 of record VCCN01000986.1, read on the forward strand.
AAGGATATCAAAGAAAGTTTGGTGTCAAATGGTTGTGGTAATAAAACCTGATGATTTAAATTACAAAATGGATTGAGGTGAGAGTAAAACTTCAAATAAAAAATTTAATTTTTCTTAAATCTCATTTTAATTTTCTACCTTTGTTATTAAAATGCTACAGTATTTTTATCATTTTTATCATCTTTTTGGTACCAGAAAAAAATATGAATATACAGACCAGAATGCAAGTCCAAAAAGATAAAATTTTCATTGCACCAAATAAATTTGGATTTGCAAATTTTCTACCCATATATTTCTATAATATATGATTATTACAGTTTGCTGCTAGAAATACTGCTGTAACCAAAAAATAATGCTCACTTTTACATCTCCAAATTTCAGTGCAATTTTGGTCTTGTATTATCTTGTATGCCTGTGATGCCAAGTAAAGAGATTACAGGAAACCCCCGATTAACGTGCTAACAATTTTTATTAAAAAAAAAAAAACCCTGAATACAGCATTCTTTTATTTGATTGTTTTAAAAATCATTTCTAATCTTTCTAAAATTGGAAGTTGACAATTAAATACATTATTTCTCAAAGTTCGATTAACGCAGTTTCGATTAGCGCAGCACTTTGAGGACACATTAACCACAGGTTTCCTGTATTACATTTAAGGCTTTTTATGATATAGTAAAAGCTGAAAGCTTAGAAAATGGTAAGAGATCAGTGCTTCCATACAATCCAGCAAAGCACATTGCATTTGTCCCAGTTTTACTTAGATTTTTATTTATAAAAATATCTTGTCATCTACAATCGGGCATATTTAATATAGTCAAATAAAGATTCAAAATCATTAATTATAACATCAAGCAGAATGTGAAAGCAATATGAAATGCCAGCAGAATTGCAGAAGGCTAGCCAGAGCTTAGATAAGCGATGAAATCAATATAGAAAAATTTCAATGGATTATCAGCAGAATAAAGATAAGTGAAAGCAAATCTAGACTCCACCAAGATTAGGATAATTCATGTAATACTTTATATGTAATATAAAAGATTTTGCTTAAATCTATCTTCAGAATGGAGCAATTTAGTGGTTTGGGAAAGAATTAATTAGGTATCAGTAATTTATTTCAACACTTACAGTATCGCCCATAAATAAGTACACAGCTACCACTTTTTAATAGAAAGTTAATTGTCTTCAAAACCAAAATAGAATTTTATTATTTTTAATAGAACATTGCACAATGAAAAAAAAAAAAAAAAAACGGATATTATGAGGTACTATTTATGATCAAACTCTACAGCATTGAAACTGTTTTGGCAGCAGAGTTTCAATGCTGGAGGGTTTGGTCATAAATAATACATGTTTTGATTGTGCAATGTTCCACTAGAAATAATAAAATACTGCTAGGTTTGGTTTAGAAGAAAATTAAATTTCTATAAAATAATGGTAGGGGTGTACTTATTTATGGGCCTATACCTATAAAGCTGTATTATAAAAGTGTGAGATAATTTTTAATCAAGTGATATCCTATACTTTTAAGATACAGTTACATAATCTTTTTGTAACTATCAAATGCTGCTTCTGCAAATTCTCTTACTCCGAAAAAAAAAAATGATTAATCATTAAAGTACTTTTTCGATTTTAATTGGCAAATACTCTGCAAGAGGCTATTTGAAACGAGTAATGAATTTATTTCAAGAGAAAGATGGGTTCAACTTAAATTCCAATTCAGTTACCTCTAAAACTGGGTATCCGGTGAGTTAATAGCAAGCAATTTCATAGTGAAAAAGGCTATTTCCTAGCCACTTTTTATAGCCAAAACAAAACGAAAATATTAGTTAATGCTGACAGTATAAATAATTTTAACGGGTCTCATAATCTAATTGAATATTATTAAAGCTTTCTTTTGCATTCATTCCAAAGATTAAAAAATAAACTACTTTTTCGAAATTGTATGAATACAAATAGCAGCAAAAATATTGATACTATTGAAAAAAAAAAAAAAAAAAAAAAAAAATGACTGAAAAGTTTTTATTTTTATGTAGCATAGATTTAATTTTTATGGGTTTTTTTTCAGTGATAATTACTACACAACTTTATTTTAAAAGATGTTATTTTACTTATTGCTCTCAAAAGCTTTGAATAACATTGTAAAAATTAAATTATTTACTTTTACTTACAAGTCCTATAGATTAGTGAGACCAGATGAAAATGAATTCATCCTGCTTGCTTTGTTAATATGACAGACATCTTAACTTTTTCATAGTTTAGCAACATCAGATGAATGATGCTTTTATCGTTTCATTTTGGCTATAAAAAGTGGCTATGAAAGTGCCTGCTATGAATTTGCCGGCTATGAAAGTACTGTAACCCCTAAAACTGTACTCTTGTAATCCTTTGGTTAGCCTGGGTTCTAGGGTAGGTGAGGATATTTGTTTGTTGCTATGCATCAACTTTGTTTAATTTTTTTTAAAAACAAATAGTTTACTAGAAGTGAGATGACCAAACTGGAAAATAAATTCAGGCCTGTTCCTTCATGATGAGATCAATTTCTGAACCAGATTCACTAAGAGTCAAATATATTTAAGTAACAGAACAACTGCACTAAACTAATTGGGTTTTAACATCAGAAATTTAGGATAAAACTTTGATAACTTACAGATCTTACTAAATAAATAATAATCAGAAAAGTAAAAAGTACAGATGTAGTACATTATTTTAAGGAAAGAAAAAAAAAAAAAAAAAAAAAAAAAAAAATAGATTCTTTTGTTAACGCTGCAAATATACATATGCCTTCTTCACAGCCAATAGTAAAAACAAACATTTGCTGTTAAGAGAATTGTCTAAATATTTACTAATAAAGTAGTGCCCTTATGCTGGCAATGGCTTCAGCCATCCCTGCCTGGGCTCCACATATCACATTACTACTTGGCCAGTTTATGATATGTGAATTAGACTTAAAGGTGGCAAGCACTCGAAGTGGCATCACTCACTTCACTCTGCACTAGCTGAGGGGAGAAATGATTCCATGCCTTTCCCAAGAGCATTAGTGCAAAGTATTTACAGATATTATTTTATGTAAATTTAATCATACAGTGCAAGGCCATAAATGAAGTCAGTGAGAAAATAACTAGTGTACAATATATTGACAGTTGAGAGAAAGACTATTCAAATGGTACACAATGTAATGCATATGACAGGGCTCAAAATTAACGTCGTCGGTAACAATGTGTTTGGGATGAACAAATATCTTCCCCGGGACGCCAATGATTTAAAAAAAAAAAAAAAAAAAAAAAAAAAAAAAAATTTTTTCTTAATTCAGTCAGGATTGTCTTTCGGGACGGTTTACATTTCCTTTGGGACAGTTAAAATCGTTTTTCAGGACGGTAGTGAATAAAGTTAGTCTGGAGCCCTGGCATATGACACACGTTCCACTTCTAGATACAATTCTGTGGTACAGCAGAATGATGAAGGCTACATACTCACTAAAGAGAAGGAAAAATATATTTCAAACCTAGACAAACCTGGCTTTTTCAAGTAGTGATCAGTTACAAATTCATTAAGTCATTAAAAGAAAAATCTAGATATGTCTATCCTGAAACGTACCAAACAAGTTTACAAAAACATTATCTGTTCTATATTGCAATCACTAGAGAGAACATTTTGCCATAATCTTTAATTAGAAGGAAGAAAAGTTACATGCATTCAAATATTTGTAGAATACATCATTCACATGCATAGATAAAGAATATCATTCTTCTCTTTGGATTCAAAGAGCAGATGAAAATGAAAAATAATCTACAAATATTGTTACAATTGTATTTAAGTTAAATCTAATCATTCCTCAGTTTGCTTTTATATATATTTCATATTTTTAAACATTGTATTTCCGCAAGCAATCTTTATAGAATTAGAAACATTAAGATAAGGTGGGTGAAGATACTAAATAGTTGTGCTAAAGGTTTTCAGAAGTTTGTTAGCTATTTTTAGTTTTTATAATTATTGTTTTTGAAAATTAATAGCCAACATTTCATTTGTTCTACAATTTACAGAACTTTGTTGGCTATTTATTTTCGGGTTGTTCTAGCTCCACTTAAACCAGCTGGGTTAGTAGGAATTTTTGAAGTTATTTCAAAGTTTTTGGTATTCTTATCATATGGGTAGAGAGGAAATAAATGGCTAATCCTAAGCGGTGATGTTTAGTGCAAGTCACAGACGATGAGGTCAGGAAAAGGGCCTTACTTTATACCCTTCATGCTGCTGCAATGGCGTCAAAGATATTCCAAATATTTTTCTGTCATTGAACTTCTGTCCATTCTATAAGGAAAATAGAAAAAACTGAAGTTTGGACAAGCATGTCAATATATCTCAAATTTTATATGGAGATTTTTAAAAAAAGAAAAAAAAAAAAAAAAAAAAAAAAAAAAAAAAACATTAAAAAAGTAACCATTTTTGCTTATGTGTATAAATAAAAGTGGGAGAGAGAAAATAGTGAAGAAGGTATTTTAAAAACCACTTTACATCCAATAAATAAAATAATTATCTGGGATGGGTAAATTAAAATAACTTATCCATCCAGTCATACTTCAAATACCATATCTGGTATGCAAACTATACAAGAGGTAAGTAGCATCAAATATACAAATAAATACATAAATAAAAGGTTATTGGAATCCTTAGTTACCAGATCTTAGAAGCTGTTAAGATGCTTTGGTCAATTTTTTAAGGATACATTTATAGTGCATAGTCAACACATTTAAGGGTTCTTGGTTGTTTCGTTGACACAGCCAACAGCAGTTTCGTCATGTGGATTCTTTGTAGACAACCTTTTTGACAAAGTGATGTTTTTTGTTTTTTTTCTGTTGAGGAGAGAGAGATACATCCTTTGAAGGAGTAATTTGTTGTTGACAAAAATGTAAAATTAAACATCTAAAAACCTGCTTTACAAATAAGCTTAATTAATATATGCTTAGATAACTTATGACCAAAAAAAAAAAAACAAAAAAAAAAAATGAATTTGTATATAAAAGTTTCATTTGCTAACTTATCAAATAATTAACTACAGTGTAAACTAATGTATGCTGCTGATAATAAAAGTAAAAAAATGACTTCAAAACTCATATATTCTACTTAATGAAAACTCAAGAACTAATCTTTCTGCAATTTTAATTACGTTTTTAAAATAGGATGTCGATGTCTGCTGGATTATTTTTCCGATCATTCACAAAAAAAAAAAGTATTCAACAAAATGGGAGTCGGCAAAACATCACTTTGTCAAAAAGGTTGTCTACAAAGCATTAGCATGATGAAACTGCTGTCAGCTAACTGTGTCATTGATATATCATTCGACGAAACGACCAGACATGCATTTTAGAGATATTAATCCTATTGTTTTTAATTTTCCAATCATGTCTAAAAGGCTTTCCATTTAACAATGGGGACTAACAGATCTAGATAAATTACTTTCAGAAGATAAACAAAAATATAAACTGTTAACTGACAAGCAAAGAATGTATCTTCATGTTTCTATGAAGAACTTAACAAACCTAACAGCCATCTACAAACAGAAGCAAAGAGAAAAGATTGTTATAAAAATAATTAAAACGTGACTTGCTGCCTTTGAATAAACACTGCAGTTCAATTCATGCCATTAAGGTTAAATGTTGGTAAAAAATCAATGAAATTAGGCAAGAAGTATGGCTTATAACAGCCTATGTTGTTCCATTGGAATAATTCAGCCTTCAATTTACATCATAAAATAATATTAAAAAAAAAAAGAAGAAAACAAGAATGAAAATAAGTATAAACTAGTTACATTGCACATGTTGCAATTTTCAAATGTTACCAACTGATAGAGACAAATGGCAGGGGGAGGGGGGTTATGATTGAATGGCTGATCATAGTGCAAGCTGAGAGAAAAAATTCTTAATTATTGTCAACTGAAATTAAATGGCGATCAAATGGTCAGATTACTTCATTCAAAATGGTATATTTAATGATTTAAAATTACAGGGAGTGCAAAAAGTATGATACATTGCAAAAACGTTTATTTGGTAAAGATCTACATCCATTAACCAAGTCAAAAAAAAACATAGAAAAAAAAAAAAGTTTTGTTTGGCAGTAGTTTTTGCGCTTTTAATTCTTAAATTTGAGGGGGGGGTTCTATTTACAATCTAAATGCTATGGTAAACGCGGCCATTACTTTCCGTCAGTTGACTTGATTAACAGGTGTAGATCTTTACCGTTTATTTTGACAAACTTGACAGAATTTGGACCATTGACAGATTTGATTTTTGTACATTTTTCAATGTTGAATCTTGCTTCAATAATTTTATATTAATATACATTAATGGTAATATTAATCTTTGGTCCAAATTCTGAAGCTTTTGTTAAAATAAACCTCTTAGGAATATAGTGGATACTTATTGCACATACTGTATATAAATGGGGGAAAAGAATTTAATGCCCTTAAAGATGCAACAGATTTGAAATAATAAATTTTCTTAGAGAATTCAGTCAGGCAAACAAGATCCGAACATCAATCCCTTACTTTAGAAAAGTAATCTATAATTTTGTAAGCTAAAAACTGCAGTTTATAACTGGGTCACTAATCTCAAAGTTGAAATTCACATTTGGAATGGAGTTCAACTATTTAAATAGACTTTCAATAACTGGAAATTCTTAGAGTCCCTTTACATGCTACTTTTAGTCATATTAAATTTAGATGTTTTTGTTTAAATCTAGGAAAAGTAATGAGTTTCTTACATAGATTTCTAAAAATCTTTTTATAAGTACACACAGGAAAGTAGGACGATTTAACCGTCGAAAATGAATTGTATCATAGGAACTGATTTGACCAATCACCACTAAAGCTAACATTTTTTTTTTTTTACTTTCGTACTGCAATGACTGTTTGAGTTTTAGTAAAAAAAAAAAAACAAACAAAAAAAAAACGATTGTTTTATCTTATTTTTGTTATTAAATCCAGTATGGTAAACCATTTTTATTAATTTTTGACTACTATTTACATTCATCCTAATTTTTAGTTTGTTTAATCACAATTTCAACTAAAAAATCAACTAAAAATTAAGATGATGGTAAATAGTAGTCAAAAATTAATAAAAATGGTTGATAATACTTGATTTAATAAAAAAAAATAAAAAAATAAAATCGTTTTTTACTAAAACTCAGTCATTGCAAGTACACAAGTAAAAAAAATGTTAGCTTCTTTAGCCGTGATCGGTCAAATCAATCCTTATGATACAACGCATTTTTGACAGTTAAGTCGTCCAACTTTGCCACACAAACACAAGTTTTTATTACATTAACAGTTTTTCTCAAAATCAATTTGATATTTGAATAAAACTATGGTTTCCTAGTTTTGTAAGCGTGTCAATTTTTATTATTAACATTTTTCTTCATTGAAATGTTTATCAAACTTAATATGTACATTGATACAAAGCACCCTTTCTTGGGAACTTCAATACTCAAGTCCCCACTGGACAAATGCACTTGAAAACCTGTGTAACCAATGCAGTAAAATATAAGGCCTGTTAGAGAAGAGTATTAATGTATGGTCAATATTTAAAGAAAATGCAACTTGTTAATAAAGTTATTTACAAAACACAGGGCAGGAGCTGCAGTTAAGAAATGTATCTATTTACTGAGTTCATATAAGTATGAAAGTCTTGAAACAAGTTTTTATTTTTGATTTAAAACTTAATATCTTAATATTCTGGATGTCAATGGGTAATTGATTCCAAAGTCTGGGTGCTATATAGCTGAAACTCGAGTCATATTCATAAAGACAAGTTCTAAAATCAAACCATCTAAATATCGGATGTTAATAAGAGCACAGAGTTCATAGAGGCACATATCATGCAGACATTTGAATGTCATTAAAACTTTAAACACTATTCTCTTCAATCCTAAGTCAATTTAACTAATCTAATTTTACTTGTAGGTGCTGATAAAATAGATCTTTCCTAATTGTTTCACAGATCATACTGGGTCCTAGGGAGGATTTTTTTTTATTGCTAAGATCAATGTAGGCTAATACACAAGTCCTTACATAAATTTCTGAATGTTAGAAATGGAATCTATGGCATTGGACACATACATACTGGTTACAGACGAAATAATTAATCTCACCCTTAAATTTGAGTAAATGCAATTAACCATTAGGCCTGAGGAGGTAACTGTCAGCCTTATTTAGATAAGTATAGGATATTTTTAGTATTAACAGTATGAAAAAAAAGATTTGTGTAGGTAGACTAATGTAAACTGTGATAATACACTACAAAGTTAAATACATAAAAGAGACCTAGTCTTTGTCCCTCAGGATGTATAAGCAACCTCATAATTCTAGTTTTCTGCATATATTTAAAATCTAAAGCCTAGAAATATAAAAATGCAGTCAACATATGAACAAAAGACTGATAATTTTGCTTTTTTAAAGACTTTATATAAGTTTTGGAAAATGGAAGATTTTCCCTGCAATACTTTGTATAATATGACAACACATTCATCTTATGCTAAAAGCAGGTAATATTCCAAACATACTATACTTTGATAACTTTACATCCTCTATTCACTTTTCAAAAAAAGAATTGTAACAATAACCTGTTTCTAGGGTCAGCCATGAATATCTCACAAGCATTCAAAAAGTTTCTACTAAAATATATTACAATTTAATATAAAGACAAAAGAGCTATAAAATGAAGGGGAGGAAAAAAAGCAGAATACAGGATATAAAATAGCCAAATCTAGGACAAAGCGATTAATTAATTAAATTGCTGCAATGTGATGAAAGTTTCCACAGAAAACGGTATTAAATCAAATTTATACTAATATTTAAGCTTTCTGTTTATTTGTTGCAATGCAACTATGTTCCCTTGCATTTGCTTTTGCCTATTTCATGTAGCCGTAGTCAATTTCGTCACATGGTTCACTTGATGTTATTGTTATCAAAAAGTCAGTTATATACCTAATTAACAAAATATTTTTCTATTTTTTTATCAAATATTTGATCAGTAAGATCGTAAACATAAAACATTTTAATTAAATTTTAAAAAACTAAATAACATTACGAGAAAATAAACAAAAACTAGCTATAAAAAGATATATAAAACACTAAACAAACATGAATTAACTTATTGTAAATTGTAGATTTATATATTTTGATTCTATTTCATTTTAAGTTGTCTAGATAGTCATTTACGCCTTTAAAAAATGAAACGCAGCTGAAATGTCCGGGTTTGAAATATTTTGTTTCGTTACAGCCTGTAATGAAAATGGATTTCTTAAAATTTTTATGTCGTGGACCTACACAAAATAATCCAAATTGATGAAGTGAATTTTTTTAAATAAGAACCTGTTTTAAAAATTTTAAAGAATAAAAATCTAAAAAGTGGTGCATGCATAAGTATTCAATGCCTAGATTATTTTCCTTATTTTTTTCCAATTAATCATTCCAAATTTGATGACATTTATCCACCAGGTCCATGACATAAAATTTTAAATAAATCCATTTTCATTACAGGTTGTATGCAACAAAATAGGAAAAATGCCAAGTGGGTCGAATACTTTTGCATGTAGTTTAACACTTAAAGTTAGTCCTATGGACAGGTACACCAATCTCCACAGTGGATCTTTCCAGCTCCTTTAGGGTTATCTTTGGTCTCTTTGTTGCCTCTCTGATTAATGCCCTCCTTACTGGGTCAGTGAGTTTTGGCAGGTTTGTTGTTGTACCATAGTCTTTCCATTTTTTAATAATGGATTTAATAGTGCTTCACAGGATGTTGAAAGTTGGGGATTTTTTTCTATGATCCAACTGTCCCTGACCTGTTTGGAGAGTACTTTGGTCTTCATGATGGCACGTGCTTGGTGGTGTCCATTGCTTAGTCTTGTTGCAGACTCTTGGGCCTTTCAAAGCAAATGTATATATATACTGAGATCATATGACTGATCATGTGACACTCAGATTGCACACAGGTTGACTAATTATATGACTTGGGAAGATTATTTGTTGCATCTGATCTTATTTAGGGGATTTATAGCAAAGAAGTTGATTACTTATGCATGCACCACCTTTCAGTTTTTTTAATCTTTAAAACAAGTTTTTTCAAAAATTTCACCTCACCAATTTCAACTATTGTGTAGGTCAATGGCATAATTTTTTTTAAAAGCCCATTTAGAATACATGTTGTAATGCAAGAAAATATGAAAAATTCCAAGGGGATCGAACACTTTTGCTTGCCACTGTATATATCACACACACACACACACACACACACTACCAGAAGTACCCAGCCATGCCCAGGTTTATAAATATCTAAAATGAATACAATCACATGAGTTCACTATACTTAGTATCAATTGATTTAAAAAATCTTCAGTTGGTCCAGGAATGGTGATTCTATCAGAATTGTTGCTTCCAAGCAATTTGGAAAACAGTTCTATTTTACCCATACAAAAATTAGCAAAAACAATTAAAATAAGAAATATGAAATAGAAATGAAAATACATACGTAAATACATACAGAAAGATAACATTATCATATGCAGATTTTTTTCGCTCTACCAACTATCTTTCTTCCTTCACACCCTCTTTCCCCACACCCTCCTCCAATTCCTTCTGGCTCAATACTCTTATGTAGGTTTCTTGGTCAGAAATCATAACTGATTCCAGCTCAGAAGGGCCGGGGATCTGGCAGATACTATACCGATTCTAGGTAGAAAAGCATAATATACATTCTAATCTGATCAGTGGGTGTTATAATAGTCCAACCTCCAAATTCACTAATGAACTTAGTACATATTAGAGTAAGTACAGTAGCTTCCATTAAACCCCAAATATTCACTGTTACCTCAGTAGCTTCCCTTAGACCCAAAATATTCATTAAGTGAAAATTCAGTTAATTTGAAAATAAAAAACAAAACATTCAGATCCTTTCACATACAGAAAAAGGCACAGATCCTATGATCTTGGAAAGATGTACCCTTATACCAAATTTCAGCTTCCTAGTCACAAAACTAGCCTACAACTTGGCACATACATTCATATACATATTTGCTCACTAGTATGTTAATATTTCAATCTAGCTTGAACTTTTTATGTGTTTATCAATCCATCCTCCCAAAAGTTATATTTAGCATGTGTACAATGACTTCTGGTCTTACATTTTTTAATATTGATTCACTAAACCATATATCTAATAGTTATATGCACAGTCATTGAGTCATATATAGCTAAGATAAGCATTAGCTGGGGGTAAATAAAAAAATTTTTTTTAAAACATTAAAATCAGCATGAAAGATAACTAAAGTAGAAATAAATACACTAATAATTTTGACTAAGAACATGATTTTGTAAATAAATGCTAAATTTACAGGTCATTTAAAAAGTATATATATATTAAACAACTGTTTATATTACTTATAGACTATAATTTAGTCTTGAGCATTGTATACTGAAAAACAGAGATTAGGATAAATGATAACATTTTTTTTCATATCCCTGAATGGCGGCCAAAACAACTTGAAATAATAAATACAACAGGTTTTGTAATTAGTAGAGCTCACTAGCCTTCTAAAGAGGGGATTATATAAAGAAGCTTATACATGTGTTTTTGAGAGGAAATATTTCCAAAATATTTTGTCTATTGTTTTTCTTACATCAATCTAAAATGTAATTATTGTTGTTGTTGTTGATTTCATTCTTAATAAAGTAGATTTATTGAAAACCTATCAAATCATAATATCCTAGATTTTAATAAAAAATTGTACAATTTCTTAGATTGAAAAACAAATCTCAAGTCTAAAGATCTGATTTTGATGTTTTTAACATCTAGAGTTACCTAACTAGTATTAATTACAAGCAATTTTGAGGTCAAAATTGTATTCGCTCGTCTTCTATATTAAGCCCATCGTATTCAGTAACATTTTCGTAATTTCGAACTGAACACTTTATTGAATCGATGGGGGTTTCATTCTGCTATCAATGCTAGTTAATACTTCCTTGTGGGGCCACTTTTGCTTGTTCCACTGAACCAGAGTATATGGATTCCGCTGCTTGACCCAGTGACTAAACTCATACACTTAACCACTACTTATATCCATTAGGCCAATGGTTCCCAACCGGAGGGGAATCTATGGCACTGGACACATACACACTGGTTACAGACGAAATAATTAATCTCTCCCTTAAATTTGAGTAAATGCAATTAACCATTAGGCCACAGAGAGGTAACTGTCAGCCTTATTTATATAAGTATAGGATATTTTTAGTATTAACAGTATAAAAAAAAAAAAAAAAAAAAAAAAAAAAAAAAAAAAAAAAAAAAAAAACAGGTAGTCCAAGGCTATTTATTAGGTAAAAATAAAAGTCCAGTCTAGAGATAGGGTTTTCTACACTTCTATCTATCAAATCGAAAATGATTTAAGATGTGCTCTCACACTAATAGACCCACAAACCGAAGAACTAATAGCAAAAAACAAGAACAGAGATCACATTGATGTGTATATCAGTTACAATAGCAGAATTCTGATTATTTTTTTATAATAAATTAGAATTTGAAATGTGTTCTAATTATTTTCGCTAGCTTTCTTTGGGTAACAGATACACAGCAGCTGCTGTACAATTATAAAATTATACTAATTCTTAGTATGAAGCTGTCTAATGATACGTAAAATAAAGTGATTTGAAATTATTCTTTGTTGCAACTTAATAACGGGAAGGGGGGGGGTATTAGTAATCTTATTGAAAAGTCGGGAATGACTCGAAAATGTTGGGAACCACTGCACTAGGCCATTGTCCTGTATGACAATCAGGTGGTGGAATGTTGGTGCCTTAAACCTAATGTCTGTTCCTGATCAAAGACTCCCATGTGGTGTTCAATTCTGTAGCATGCAGGTCTCTAAAGTTGTTACTTCCGCATTACTGCATGGCTGTATGATTGTATCTTCAGACGACCATCCTGGTTGTTTAGGTGACAGCTGAAATTGATCAGGAAACCTGGGGAACATTTAAAGTCTAATGACGGTGTAGCATCATCAATGGAAATACTGGGGGAAGGAGTCTGAAAGAGAGATGAAGTGCTCTGGGCATTTCTGTGAAGAAAGGAATATTCTATGCTGACGAAAACAAAAATACAAATAAAGTCCATGTTTGGTGATAGGTTTATTCAGGTTCGATCTTCCAAAAATCAGGACACAGAAACAAACTTGCAGAGAAAAAAAGTGCAATTCATATTTTGCATTAAACTGGAGTATAGTCCAAAGTCCACATAGCTAGGCACTTGTAGTAGTAATTTATCCCAATTATTTCCTTAGATTTCCTTTACACCAGTAATCAAATAATTTCTTCTCTTTTCCTAACCCCTCGCGACAAACTACTGTCCATCGCAGCAACTAGCATCTTATCTTGTCTCCATCTCTCGCATGAATGAGACACAGCACTATTCAACTTACTGACCGTTAATCCTTTGTCCCGCAAACATTTTTCACGCCTAAATTCAAAGTTCTTTTGTTTGCCTATTCATCAATAGGAGGAGAGCCTAGTAGTTTACAAACTTGTCTAGCCTCTCTTTCCTGCTATATATATCGTTACAATTCTATGCTAGCTTATTCTTTCAATCTACTTATTCTCCAATGTTGCTGTCTATTATTCTGACCTCATTCGTCCAGTGCCTGCATGTCTGGAATGGAACCATTTAAGCTTTGTACATTGCAGTAAAATCAGGATGACCAACCAATCTCAAAGCATAAGACACAAATCAGCCATAGATAAAGCATCTCTTTGGCAGTAGAAATGTTTCCGGTTCCAATCAAAAGATTTGTTCTACCATTGCTCTTGTACACAGACAAGGACTTCTTGCAAGGTAGGATCTTGTTTAGTTGTCAAAGTAGTAACTAGAATCGCTAATTGCATTCCAGACTGTCACACTGCATCTTCACAGAACACAATGGCAATTATGACATCCTCGTTTTGTATCTTTCGGCTACTAATGCGATATGACTGTGTTCTGGCCTAACCAAATTCATCTGCTGGATCTCAAAATCAAACCAAGGAGAATTGTCACCCATTGTTGCAATCTACTTACTGAATGTATTAGAATGCCTTTTTTAGCCCTAATAACAACAAAGTGCCAGCTGTAAAGTATTTTGTGAAATATTTTTCCATTGAAAAATGATTGCCATGCCTTCGTCTATCCCCCCCCCCATTCTGCAGGTATAAAAAGCATACATCACTGCTTTCTCGGATCCTTCAGGAAAAATATGAGAGATTACCATTCCAACTTTGTAATTGGATGCATCCACCACAACCTAAATTGTGTTGCAGATTGTAGTGTGTGATAAGTAGATCAGAACACAGCATTGATTTAATTTCTTTTTAAAAATGCAGCCTCACATTCTGCTGACCATTTCCAGGCCTTGTTCTTTCTGAGCAGCTGATGTAATGGTGCAACAATATAGTGCAAGCAAAGATGTTCCATAATGATTGATTAAACCAAGAAACCTCACTGAAAAGGAATCCGAGGTTTAAGGTTGGCCAATAAGTTCATTCTGTTTTGTCGTCAGATGTATAAAAAGAAAAAGAAAACAGAAAATTACTTTTTATAGTATTCTGATAGCTGCCATATCAACATGCATTTTTTTTTTAAATTGTCAAAATTGGCATATTTTTGTTCATTGATTCTAACATTTAAGATGGAATTAAATAAGGCATATTATGCTTTTTATTTTAATAAAGTTAAAAATGTGACTCAAACACAAAAGATTTGTGCAGTTATGGAGAAGGGACTATGAATGATCAAACATGTCAAAAGTGGTTGACAACAGTTGAGGTTGTTAGCAATCAAATCAAGACAATACTTGAGAATAATCAAAGTTATACAATGCTGGAGATTGCAACAGCTCAGTTATATTAGTCACTTTGAAGTGTGGCTTCCACATAAATTAAGCAAAAAAACCAAACAAACATAAAACCTACCTGACTGTATTTCCATGTGTGATTAGCTACTTTAAAATTACAAAGAGGTTCCATTTTTTTTAAACAAATAGTGACAGACAAGGAAATATGGTTACTTTACAACATGGAATGCAAGAGATTGTGGGGAAAGCAAAATGAACAACCACTAACCATACCAAAGGCAGGTTTTCATCTTAACAAGGTGATGCTGAGTGTATGGTGGGATTAGAAGGGAGTCCACTACTATGAGCTCCTCCAGGAGAACCAAACAAATCATTCAAGCAAGTACTGCTCCCAATTAGACCAATTGAAAGCAGCAATTACCAAAAAGCATCTGGAAATAGTTAAGAGAAAGGGTGTAATATTCTTTCAAGATAATGCTAGACTGCAGGTTTCTTTGGTGACCAGGAAAAAAATTGTTACAGCTTCCTAGTTGGGAAGTTTTCACTCATACACCAGATATGGCACCTTATGGTTACCATTTATCCAGTCTTTACAGAATTCTTACTGAAAAGAATTTCTATTCCCTAGAAGATTTCAAAAGGCACCTAGAGAAGTTCTTTACTGGGAAAGAACAAAGGTTCTGGGAGGATGGAATTATGAAGTTGCCTGAAAGATGGCAGAAAATAGAACAAAATAGTAAATATGTTGTTCAATCAAGTTAATGTTGAAAATAAAGAGAATTGTTTCATTTTTACTTTAACCAAACAAGTTTTTTATCCAACCCAATACTTGATCAACCATAAGAAAAACTGGCATCCATCAGTGCATAGTTAGAGACTATTCTTGAATTCACTGCAAAGCATTCTTCCTGTGCATTTAAAGTTCTCCTATTGAACTTTCTGTGGTGATTATGTCATATAGATATGCTATTACTCCTAAAATCCCTGTGATCATACTGTCAATGTTTACGGAAAGATAGCTGAAGCCATTTATGACACCAGACAATTGAACTGAAACAAGCTCCAATGTGTATTGATTGTGAGCAGATCGTTGGAGCAACTTCAATTAAACTGAGTTTTACAAAGAGGTCTTTCCAGAAGTAGTAGCAACTGGATTCAAGAGCAACATTCAGATCAGTTAAAGAGTCAGCACAAATTCTAATAGAGCTGTTAGCTTTCTTCACTATGACAATTGGAGTTGCCCAAATGGAATAATTGACAGGCGGTGATAACACCAACATTTTCTAATCACTTCCGTTCTTCATTAATTGTTGGTTGTGCTGCATACGGAAATCATTGTTTGAATCTGAAAATGGGGATTTTTAGGTTCAGCTCTTCCAAATCTGAGTTAGAGAATTTAGTCTTTGTACCATTTATATGAAGACTAAAGTCACATTCCACAGAGACAGGATCAAATGAGAATTCTGAGATTTGGTTGATTATAGTCTTTATCAGGGCTTGGATAAGCTTCAACTATTCTTGGAGAATGTGCAAAGTTCCTCTCCAGAAACTGCCATTATTCAATTAAGCTTATCCATGTCACCACTTGTGTCTTCAGTTATGGTGTTGTTGGCTGTAGATACCTTGCAATCTCCTTGTCGTACAAACCAGTCTTGAAATCCGAAAAGAAAATTGTATGCTATAGTATAAACACATGTTCTCATAAAAAGTAAGGCTTTGCATAATTCTAATTCAGAGAAAGAAAGAAATTTTTTTTTTTTAAATCAGCAGTTTATAAGGTGTTGGAACAATCCATGAAAATATGATTAGCTAATGCTCCACCAGGAAAATCAAAGTATATATTAATGGATTAATCCAGTCTCGCCACTGAACAGGTTCTAGTCTATCCTAACAAAAACATACCTCAAGTTACAAAAACCTATATCTATATAAAAGTGAATGTATATGCCTGTATGTATGTTCCAAGTTGTAGGCTAGTTTTGAAATTTGGCATAATGGTACATATTTTTAAGGCAAAGGTAATAGACCATATGACTTTTTCCTGACTGTAAGTAAATGTTTTGAGGTTTGATTTTTTTTAATTTGCTTATTTTATTGAGATAAATGTAAGGAGGACAACTCTACAATTTATTTAAGGGGAAGCCACTCTATAATTTGACTTTCTGAAAAGAGTGAATAATGAGATCCAAATGTTCATGGTGATAAGATATATTTTTACATTTTGAAAATATTTTTTGTTTATGTTTATGCTAATTTTCAATCTATAGCTTCTTTGAAAACTTTTTACTCTGCCAAATAAAATATGCAAAATGCACATTTTAGACTAAACAGAAATATATATTTTCATCTTTAGTGCCTAATAATATTTTAATACATTTCAACACTTTAATTTCATAATTTTTATTTTAATATTTACTTTTTTTAAAGTATCATTTTTGAGGGTTTTTTTTATTATAAATGTATGTATTTTTCTTCTATTTTTTAATATTTACTTCCACCAATACAAATTTGGCGGTTATTTACAACATGGATGGAATACATAAACCCTGGCAAGGCAGAGTACATCTAATAGTTATCAATAAAGTATGATATGCAAACAGTGTATAAATTTGGTTGTTACAAAATTTCAACTGGAACATACCAGATTGAAGAAAAAGAACTTAACATTAAAAAATCAATCAATTAGACCAAACACACCACAATATTTCTTGCTAAGCCATTAAAGATTATTTGAAGACCTTCTGTTCTTCAAATAATCATTTTGAATTTTTTTTAAAACAGCAAGTTACTAGAAAGCACTCAGTAAGTGCATACCTCTGCTAATGCTGTACACTAACCCAATTGAAAAAAATTCCTGGATCTACCCCAAAATTTACTTTTTCTTTACCCCATGGCTCACCCTTCCACAAAATTTCGAACTTTTGGAGATATCGTGGACAGACATTAGTGAATGCATAAATGTAGAGGGGGGAGGGGGGGGGGATATCTCAATTGAAAACAAATTTCTGGATCCACCCTAAATTTAACCACTTCTTCATTTACCCCATGATTCACTCTTCCACAAAGTTTCATTGAAATTCATCAAGAACTTTTGGAGATAGTGTAGGCAGAAAGATGCAGGATAATACATACTTTGTAGGCAGATGTAAAAAGTCAGAGTCCCTGAACTGAAAAGTTAATGAACTCTGGCGAGCTTTTCTGCTGCTGACTCACCAGACACCAACACAAGCAGATTATGAGACAATAATCAAAAGAGCAGCCAATTAAAATAGATTAAGCAACACACAAGATACGATTACAAATATTCAGCAGTTGCAAGTTAATACAAGTTAACAAAAACATGTTTAATGAAAATACTAAAAGATAAAAAGAAATAAGAATGTTATATCCTCTGAACAAAAATGCAATAGTGTATGTTCAAAATTAATTGATAAAACCAGCTCCCAAAATCCACTGCAACCTCCACAAAACAAACATTGATCTTCATAACTACTACAGATTTTTCTCAAAGCTCACAAAATCTGTAATTAATGACCAGCACTATTTTAGATTTCCTCAATAGACCTACAGATAATACAGCCTAAACCAGTCATGCTAATGTGAAAGCAATTTTATATTCAAAGTACAATATTTCCTGGGATCGAGGATGCTCCAGCCTCAACGTTAGGCCCAAATCTTTACTTTAAAATTAAGGTCTCAGCACCTTCACCTACCTTACCAAGATGTTTTGTGGGTGGTTTAGCAACATGTAGATCTTCTTGACCACTTATAATCAGCATTTTTTCTTACATTACAGAGAGTAAGTTTACACTCAAAGCTTACATTTAACCTACCGGCAGGGACGGATTATACCTAAGGGCCCGTAGCTAATAGGGGCCCGGAAAAATTCTGGGATATTCATATTTTTCTTAATTTTATTTTTGACAGGACCATAGCCAGATTAGCCTATAACACAAACCATGCTACGGCATAGGGCCCAAAATAAATAGCAATTTAGAAAT
>VCCN01000986.1:12680940-12695819 GCA_006491835.1 Architeuthis dux
GGGGGGGGGGCTGTAACACATACACCTCTAACTTTGTAGAAAGGTGAATGTGATGCTTTTATCTCTTCAAAAAGCACTGGTGTACTTGAAAGAAGATTCAGGTAAATTAATCACATTAATCCAATTGTAACAGTTGTCATCGCATCAGCTTTATTTCCGCTATTATTACCACAGGTTATGTTCAACTAATAGTAATAGCAAGACTGTAAAGAAGAACAATGAATTCTATTATTACCACATGTTCAACTAATAACAAGAGTGTAAAGAAGAACAGTGAATTCTCCTATTATTACCACAAGTTATGTTCAACCAATAGCAAAGAGTGTAAAGAAGAACAGTGAATTCTATTATTCCATAAGCTGTAACTTTTTTCAGTAAAATAAAAGACAATATCATCTTCAAATAGGCACTTGTTAATAACAGTACCCAAGAAATACAAGCAATACCAGGTAATCTTATACAGAAACACAATTAAGAGTAGATACAAAACATTAGGTTGATTCAAAAGTTCCCAGCAGCATCTGTTGCACTATGTTAAGGAAATCTGAGAAGTGACTAATATTTACCCAGCTCTTTATTGCTTGTGCAATCGATTAACTGTAGTAAGTCAGAGAAAAAAATCAGAAGCTAGGGAAAAGGTTTCCACATGAACTTACAGAAAGTATCATTAATCCATTTTTGGATAAGATAGTCAATGACAATAAAAAAAAAAACTTAAAACTTGATTTATTACAAAAATCCCAAAACTAAGATAATTACATCTAGATCCAGCCTTCAACATCTCAACGTAAATGGAATCTACTGTGGGAAAAGGGTTCTGTCTTTGGTGGGATTCAAAGGGAATTCTTCATTAGGAATTGCTGGAACCTGAAAAAATGTTATTGCACAACACTACAGTGAACAAATGACACATTAGATGGGGAAAAGACTTTTCTAGGCAAGGAAGTCAAGCGTGATTTTGTTCCATGAATATGCTCATCCTCATGTAGCAAATGATGATGGAGCTGAAATAGAAGTTCTTCTATATGTGGCATATTCTCCACACTATCACTTGTTTTGCCCCCATGCAATACTCCTTGTCTCAGTGGTTTCAACAAGTTCAAGATATCAAAAAATCCCAGAAAGAATTCAATGAATAAAAACCAGAATCATTCTTTTTAGAATACACAATTTACCTGAAAGGTGGCATAAGGTCATAGAAATACATTGACTGAATAATGGAAACAAGAAATTTATTTAAACATAGATAAGAAATATACTATCAAATAGAATTATTTTGTAATTATATGTATACAAAATGTCTTTTTTTTTCCTTTAAAAAAAAACCAAATGGACAACCGGCTGTTCCTGCTGTCATTATGGAGAACGTGTTGCCAGACGACTGCCATTGACACACATTGGAAGAGACAGGTAGTCTCACGCGTGGCGTTGAGCAGTTATGGAGCCTATTCAGCGAATGAGCTTCAATGCCTTGGGGCCTATCAAGCCAGACGTATCGACCACAAATGGTACCTATCAGTCAGTGAGCAATATTTGGCTCATTTCCGGTCCTCGGCCTGAATAATGATGCTTCAAATTTATATGAATAAAAGATTGTCAACAAAATGTCGAAAACTTTTTAAAAATTAATTTCTAGACATTTAAAGCAGAGATCCTGGTAGAGTGTACGAGTAGTTTATGTGAGGGTCATTCATTCATATATTGTACAGTCAATTAATGATGGATTATATGCCTTTTATCTTTTTTTAAATGTGTTGATTGGCCCCTGGTAAGGCTATCAATGGGAGTAACAGCTGCTACTATCTGGGAAAGTTAAGTAGTTATGAGAGAATAGTTTTCCCAACACACCTCTTTTCTATATAAACCATCTTGGCATGCCAGTGATGAGACATTTAGTCAAAATAACTGAGGATAGTGATAATTGGCTGTTTAGAGTTAATGCCCTTGAAGGCAGTAATAATCCTCTTGCGTTCAGGATTTCCTCACTGATCAAAACACGTCTTTCCTCTTATTCCTTGGCTTATATAGCTCCAATATGGCGCCAAGGGGGATAATACCTTATGCCAGCGCCATCTTCCTCGAAGCCTTCAAGGGCAGTAACTCTAAACAGCCAATTATCACTTTCGCCCATCCTTCTTTGAAATGCTGAATTTAGCCTTTTTTCTGTGACCAACCATCTTACTGATATACACAGTTGCCTTTCATCTTTTACTTCTTCAAGTCCAGATAGGACAGAGTGCAGGGAGAGTTCATGCTTTTCCCAAGAGCATTAGTATGAAATGAATATAAACAGCTTAAGCCAGAATTGTTTGCAAATTTTATGCTAATAACCTAATGAAACTATACATATTTTGATGTGCAGAGTAAGTAAATCAGTAAAAAATGCAGATTATCTAAGTAAATCCATTATGCCTAATAAAAGATAGGAAAAGAAAGGGCAATGCAAAAAATTGGGTATCAGTCGAATTATTTTCTTCCTTTAATGCTGTGAAAGATTCCAAGTTTTATTTTGTAAAAGTTACCATAATAGAGTCCAGTGTTTAGAATTGTTGAATGAAACTGAAAAACCTAAGAAAAATACAACTTCAGACTCCAATAATAAACTAGTCACCATTATCACTGCCACTCGAGACGAGTATGGCAGCTCAAAAAGAAAGTATTCGAGTCCTTCATAAACACAATGAGGGCAGTTTGGTGATCTGGATGATCATTGCTTGCGTCAGTGAAGGTTTCGGATGTTCCAAATGCCTTCTGTTGAGGAGGGAGGTTGGGACTTGGTCACCATTGCCAAGGAAGAAGAAGGCATGTCAACCCCAAGCGCAGTATGTCTCCAGACTTTGCAGATTTCTCACCAGTGCCGGTGCTAGTAGCGCACTGGTAATAGGCATTAACTGAAGAGGTCAACAGTAATGACCAGTCTAACAAAATTCAAAATGCTATATTTTTATACAGATGAATAACCAGTACATCAATTAAAAAGTCAATATCATAAGGAGTCTGTTTACCCCCATCACATTCAGATATTACACCTGAGGAAGGCCAAAACATTATGTTAACAACACAAACAACAAGAAGTTCAATTGTCCGAAGAACTATTTGAATGTTAATGAACCTTCTCAAAACTAGAAAATATAAAAATTATATGCATTCCAACCAACAGATGATAAACTATACATATTAGAAAATCACATCCAGATGTATTATTTCATCACTGCTGAATTTTTTGTCATACAAAGTATTGGCTTAAAAATGCACTTTACAAAACTAAAACACAAAGCTTCATTCTATTGTTTTAGAAATTGCTTTTAGCAGTGTGAAACAAATGTTACAGTTTAAACAAATTACAAAAGATAGTGAAATTATTACTATTTACTTTAATACAAGCGTATCTGATTAAACCGAAATCAACCACAGTCAGCAATTTGATTGAACTGAAATCAACCAGTCAGCAATCTGATAAAATTGTTATATTCATTTATGAATTTTTTTGTTGCTATCAGCAAAACTGCACCTGCTCCATCTGATAATAGAATCAACACATGCAGGTGCAAGTCAGTTTGTAACACCCCAAGCCCTGCCGAGTCTAACAACTGTCACCAGCTTCTATTCCATGTTGTGTTTGTCCTTCCTCTTTTCTTTTAAAAAAAAAAAAAAAAAAAAAAAAAAAAAAAAAAAAAAAGGTTTCTCTTTTTCTTGAGAACGACTAATCTCAAAACAGGGCTACGGTTTACATGAAGTACTTAATCATTGCAGTGGGCTGCTAATTGTAATGCTCATGCATGCCACAGGAAGGAGGAAGATGTAGCCAACTGTAGTTTACTACTAGGTTTATTTTCTGCTGATTACAATCAGGTACGGTCTGCTCGAATACCCATCAAGGGAGGAGGAATGTTGTTTTTTCTACTAATAGGGAAATTTATTACTTTCTTTGGTTTACGTGTCCGTCTGGAAAGGACAGAGTCATCGTCCTGGACGAATACATAGATTTGGTTGGTTCGATCGCTCCACGTGACACAAGTCCCTTGACCAGCAATAATAACTGACTGACAAAGATGATTTGCTTATATGGAGGTTTGAGACAAAGAAAATGGCCATCACCCCGTGACACATTACCAGGCTTGAGTGACATGCCATTCAGGGTCAGCAATTGTGATTTTTGAAAGCTTTCTTTCTTTCATTTTCTGTTGGCATGCATTACCCTCCTCTGACTGCTCACATTAGACACATGGGTCCGTACAATAAAATTGTAAACAGAAAATCTTACTGTTTAGCTGTTTCTCTTACCTCACGAGCTGAACAATTTAGAACCATTATTTATTGTTTCACTGAGGACATATTTGTCTGACCTATTTTCTTTCGGATCTGACACTGCATTTGTATTGTCAAAACCTTGATCAGGAAAATCCTTATTGTTTTAAAATTTAGCTATTTTCTCTTTGGCAGGCTATTATTTGAACTCACACCTCCTCGAATGTGACACCTGATGGCTGGTATGGATGAGTATAGGGAGGGTGAGGGTTTGTCTCAAACAAGCCATCTCCTAGCCCACAAAGTAACTACCCAGTTAGCTAAACTATAAGTGTTTTTACCACTAGCTTGTAACATCTACCCAGAGTAAGTTTTCTATCTTGCCACAGATCACTAAGTTGAGCTGTTTGGATGACTTGAGCAACAGCAACTCCATAAATAATAAAATGAATATGTAATGAATATGTATGTATACATTTGTTATGAGGACTATTTTTCCTAGATGTTATGACAATATTTGATCCATATACATCAGGAAACCAAACTTTAGGGCATTATTTTTAACTTCAGGATTTAATTTACTTTGAAATAAAGGATGGGAAAATTCCTTTAGTTTTTGAAATGGCTACAGCATTTTTAGATAACTAAGTGAAGCCTATCACTATTTAAAGTCTCTAAACTCGAGTAAGTAAAAATCACTTACTACAGTATTAATAAACATAGAATCAGAAATTAGTGCAGTGGTTTTGACTAAAAGCAAAACTGAGGCAACAATTTCAAAATGAACTGAGAAAAAAAAAAAAAAAAGTTTATTTGTGCAAGGGTAAAAGAGAAAATAGAAAAAGTAGCATATATACCAGAAACCAGTAGTTAGGATCATAAGAACAATGAAATCTTGAATAACAGGTGATAGCAACAGAAATAGTATTTCACAGATAATTTGAGAACCAATGGAATAGTTTTTATTTTCAGCAAAAGTCAATAGTTTATGGGAATATTTCCATACAAGTAGCAGTTATTTTAAGTGCTTTATTTAATGAGAGCTGTTAACTTTTGAATATTTATGCAATTTTTTTTTAATTAAAGAGTTTTTTATGCTAAAGACATTGGTAAGGTATACACTAAGAATTTATAATGAATACTAAAAAGAAAGAAAACTTCTGTAGCAGGTTTTTCGTATAAAACCAATAAATCTCATTTAATTAATTTCCGGGTGAATATTTTTATGTAAAATAAAAACCGTCCCCAGAATAAATGTTAATAATAAACATAAATCATAGCATGAAAAGTGCACCCACAAAGGTCATTTTAATAGAGATAAAAGATGGATACTAAACCCAGCAAGTTTAAAATAACCGACATACACACAAGTAAATAACTTTTCACCACGGGCAGTCGCATTCAGAGTAAAACTTAAATGATTTTAAAATCAGTCAATAGTTTGATTTTCTTTTTTTCTTCACCTGGTACCAGAGGAACAGCAATCATTGTTTTTCCCCTCCCTATTGAAGAATGGTGGAGGTAACAAATTACTAGCCTGCTGCTTCTCCCACCAGTCCGTGACGGGTGTCCTTTTAATCTCTCAAAAACTATTCAGATACTCCACTGTCTGAGATGTTAAATTAGCGGTAACCGGACAAATCAGCCGCAGACAGTTCGGACCAGTATTTCATATTCATTGTTTTATATATCTTTGTTCAACTTTTTATAGCTAGTTTTTTTTTTTTATTTCTTGAGTAATGTTATTTAATTGAAATGTTTTATGTTTACGATCTTACTGATCGAATAAAATATAGAAAAAGATTTAGTTAAATAGGTAGAAAACCGACTTTTTGATAACATTAATATTAAGTGAACCACATGAAGATTTCTAAGAAATCGACTACAGCTACCCAAAATAGGAAAAAACCTACACAAGGGAACATAGTTGATGGCAACAAATAAACAGAAAGTTTAAATATTAGTATAAATTTGTTTTAACACCATTTTCTGTGGAAACTTTCATCACATTGCAGCAATTTATTTGCTCCGCTGTGAAAACTTTCATGCTGCACCAACTTTATTTTACAATCAACTCTTATCTATTTTGTGCATTAAATAAAAAAATTAAATAACATTACTCGAGAAAATAAACTAAAACTAGCTATAAAAAACTTGAAAAAAAGTTATATAAAACAGTAACACTAAACATGAATTAACTTATTATTGTAAATTGCATTAGATTTATATATTTTTTATTCTATTTTGTACTAAATCCCATATAGATAGTCATTTTGCCTTTAAAAATGAAACGCGTCCGAAATGTCCAGGTTTGAAATGTCCAGGTTTGAAATATTGGCGGCCAAGTTGTCCATGACAGATTTATCCTAGATTCTAAATTTGCAATCACTAAATAAACCTTATTTTTCAAATAAAAACTAACATTGATTCTTCTTGGACAGGACAGACTTAACATTTCGGTTTTATATATTCTGCCCGTTTACCTACCTATAGAATGGCAAAGTGCTGATGTCATCAGCTGACTTCCAGTTCCAACCTTAAAAATTCTATTACTGTTTTTCAATAGGGAAAATCTTGCTCATTTCTTTTTTCGTCATTACGACTGCAATTTCGCACAGTTTGTCAGTATAGGACAGCCAGTTCATACTGAATGAGAAATTTTGACAAGTTTTAGTCATTTTATCGATTTTTCATTGGTTTTTTTCCCCGCAGAAACTGATCACTAGCAGTAGATCCTCATGGACTTTTGATAAAACAGTGATATATGTTGATAAAAATACCCGAAACTAGTAACCTGTCAATTTTATTGCAATAATCTTTGTTATTAATAAGAAAGATTTTGGAAATTTCTATCTAAAAATTATTTGGTAAACAATATAAACTCAGAGATAATTGGGGTCGAAAACTTATGTTTACACTTTAAAAAAAGATTTTTTTAAGTATAAACATGATAGTTTGCATTTTAGAAAAATTTAGCCTTTGTTTTTTAAAGAAAAGATGTATTTATATTGAAGGCATACAAAAAGAATATTAGAAATGGAAATTTAATAATTTTCTTCTTTTAAGACATTTGTTCTTTTAAAATATTTTTTTATTATATAAAATAAATAAATTAAAGAAACAAGCAAGATTTTCCCTATTGAAAAACAGTAGAATTTTTAAGGTTGGAACCAGAACTCGGCTGATGATATCAGATTTTGCCACGCTATTGTCATTTAATTTAATACTATAACATTATTTTACTTCAAAAGTTTAATGGTAAATCAAGTCCACTTAAGTGTTCATTTTCATATGGAATCAAAGGTAAAGAATTTACAAAGTATACTGACAACTCGGCCATGCCAGAAATGCTCATAACATTAAATGTACAAATACATCTTTCTTATATGTGGTAATTTAAAATCTATTTTTATTTTTGTCAGATTTGTTCACATTTTATCAAATTAATTAAGCCATCCTGAGACAATATGTCTTCTTTCAAATGCAACATATCTAAAGATGGATAAATAAATTTAAAAAATAAATTGAGAAAATTATGGTAAAAGTGCCATGTAGTAGAGTCTATTTGATTATTATCAAATTGCAATTGTTAACCAAACCACCATATTTTTACCAGGTAGTAAATAAATGAAAAGAATATTTTTTATACAAGCAAAAAATAATAAGCTGTAGTAGACTTAAGTCATGAATGATACTTGATCGCTCTTTGGGTTTCTAAATAATAGAAAACACAAGATATGTCAATTACATTGAAAAAAAAAAAAAAAAAAAAAAAAAAAAAATCTATATGCTTATCTCAACTAGGGCAGTAGTTACCAATGTATATTCTGGTACTTCTGTGGTTGATGTTTCTTTTCTGTGTCTGATGGACTCTAGGCCCTAACTATTTTTGACTAACCAAAATCAAGATTTTTGACACATAAATTTAAAATCAAATTTGTTTAGGAGTTTGTTTTTCAGGTTGTTTTTGAAGGTGTTTAGGTCTTTGGAATTTGTTTTTTTTCTGATAGGCTATTCCAGGGGTCGGCAACCGTTTCGCCTCTGCGGGCCAGGCCATGTATTAAGGAGTGGGCAGTGGGCCAGATAATTGCCATAAAAAGCTTGAAATATGGAAATTATCCATTTAAATACATCTAATATTTTGCCTCAAAGCAATGAATATTGCATGCTAGAAAATCATTTGTGCTTAACTAAGAATGCCAATTAGTAATCAAAGAACTAAATTTAGTCACGATTTATTCAATCAAGGTATCATTTGAATCTATTAAAACATAAAAAGTAAGCATAGTATCCCAATATTTCTTGCGGCCGGATCTGGCCCCCAGGTTGCCAACCCCCAGGGTATTCTATGGCCCTGCAACTCTAGAAAAGAAGAAGACTTCTAATTCCTGTTGCCTCCTGGATCTGCTACTTTCTGGAGTGGCCTCTTGTATTGGTAGATATAGATCACTTCCAGGTCTTTATCAACTATATTTTCTCTGTATAAAAACAATTTGTGTGGGGTTAAAAGCAAACTATATAGTTTGGGTTTTTTTTTTTATTTCTTTTCATGGTTGAGTGAAAAATAATATTGGGAAAGCAGTTTTGGAAAGTCCAAATAATACGACAGGAAACAAACAAGCAATATTGATTAATACCACAGGTGAGCCATGTCGCTTATGTTCTCAAATATGAGAGTCCAAGTAAATAGCAGTCGAAATAATACAACTATAGAGACAGGTAATGATTTCTATCACAGAGTAAGTATGGAAATTATTAGTTTTTTTAAGTTTTGCAAGATATTAAAAAAGATGTTTTCACTAAATTCTGTGATGCCATTGTTTACAGCATTTCCATTTTCTTTTATCTTTCAAATTCTTATACATATACATATTAAATAAATCATTTATATTCTATTTGATTTATTTTTACAAATTAAAGCTGAATCATCAAAGTTGTTGATAATGTTTTTTTTAAATTTAAATTACTGTTGTGTGTTGAAAAAAAATAGGCTATAAATATGATTATTTTGATTCACTTTTAAGGGTTGGTTTGATGTTCACTATTTATTGGCTACCGAGAACCAAATATTAACAGCGTCTGAGGGACCTTAAAATCTAAGAGACAAGTTCAATAGAAACAATCTTCACCTGCAAAACTTTCAAGAAAGTTTTATTTATAAAATTGATGACATGTGTAAACAAATTCTTATTCTCAACACAATAATCATTAAATTTGACTTTCCTTGAAATATTCATGCCGATAATTAAAAAGCTTTTCCTAATCACTAATGAGAAAAAAAATTAATTGTTAAAACTAAAAATGATCTTAAAAAAGTTTTAAAAATTGCATAACGTGGTCCGTGGCTTAACTTTAATAAAGCAAAGTTTTTCTCTTTTGGTTTTGTTAAGTCAATATTCAATTTCCCCACCAAGTGATTGTTAGACAGAAACAGGATTTTACTTTTATTTATTTTTTCACCGATATTTATGTCCAATTACCTACCACTGGCCAAAAAGTAGACTTTGTGCATTAAAAAAAAAAAAAAAGTACATTTATTGAAGAGCAGGAGAGACGTTGTGGAATAAGTATTTGTTCAGGAGAATGCAAGATATTCTATTTTTAAAATGAAAAGATTCAATGAATAATTTCACATTGAAACAAATTCAGAAGAGCTTTTCAAAGTTTCAATCCAGAAAATGTCAATAATGACGTCAAACCGAATAAAATGAGGAGCAGCACAGGATGTGGATTCAATTCCAACCGGTGACTCAATTTGGCATCTTGCTTTATGTTGGATGCTATTTCTAAAAACACAAACACGGCAGTTCACTAAACATTGAAAATTAATTAAAGTTGGCACTCTAGGGAGGCATTTTTTTTAACTTGGGGGGGTGGGGTGATTTTTTGAGGTCAAATCGGCTACAAACTCTGACAGGTTGTGTGAACTGTAGAGAAAAAACCATGTTGTAGCAATCAGGGGAAAAAAAGTAATCGGGCCACAACATAGGGAAAGTGATCCCGACTGGAATACAGCTGACATGCTATCTGTTGAAAATCTATTAGGCGAAACAGTAATTTATTCAAAAGAATAACAATAATTTATTTACTTCTGTTTTTCTTTCATGAATTATCTTATTTCTTTTTATTTGTGCGCCGTTTTTAACATCGAATGTGCGAGGGTGTGACACTTTCACACTCAGAAATCGGGACAACCTTCCCTTATGTTGTGTCAGTAATCGTCACATGCCTTTCAGTTTCAGATGTTCTTCTAAATTAGTATCCGGTCCTCCAAGGATCAACAATTTAAAATGAACCCATTTAACAGAACTCACTGTGTGACAATCAATATTTCAACACCAACAGTTAATTTTATTGTTTTCTTTATCACCCACCTGTTCACAAAATCAATCAATCTTTCATAACAATGACATCGATCAGGTAAAGCAAGTCACACATAAAGAGGTTCTTCAAAAGAAATTATTTCGAGTAAAAGTATTATCGATAAATAAAGATGCACTTGTTCAAGTATACAATATTACCACGTCTTATTAACTTAAAACAAAACAAGTGAAACAACCAACATTAAATAGATTTGACGATGCGTAGGAGGGGCAGATAGCGATCCCATTCATAATTTTCTCCGTAAAATTAAAGTAACATGTTAGTGGACAAGAAGTAGGTGTAAGTAGAAAAAAAAAAAAAAATCATTCATTCAAGGTTATAAATTGTTTTTTTTAATTTTTTTTATAACCCTACACTATTCTATCAATTAGGGGGTGTCAACGGAACATGGCGACAAATAAAAACCAGAACAAAAGTCTATATTTCGAAACAAGATTTTTTCCACATTCGAAGAAACAGTTTTGAGTTTTCTTTTAAAATATAATGTTAAGAACATTGGATCTAAAAACGTAATAATTTACCCCTAATTTAGTTTTATGGTGACAACTTTTTTTAGAATTAAATACATTTTTATAAAGAAATCTAAGTTAACTTTAAACTTATGACCATTTTGGGAAATTTAGATCAAATTAATTACCGTACTTGAATGAGAAGTCTTTCTTTCTGGCATTTATATGAATTTATCCGAGTCGCTTAGCTGCTAATTTTAAATCAATCACCTTTTTTAGCTGTTAATATCAACCAAGGGTAAAGGTAAAGGAGAAAAACAAACTGAAATACTGTCAATTGGCAGTTGTTAGTGTGTCGTCATTGTATTGTTATTTACTGTTAACCTACACTTAACAGGTGTAATCCAGTTCCAGGTGAAAAGATATTTCTACGCGATAAGAAAGAAGAAATGTCTTGAAGATTCCAAAACGACTCGGATTTATTTAGATGTGGTCCTACTTCCACCACAACAACAACTCAGGGATCCCGGATTTCTTGTTCGGCTCTTGCTATTGCGTAATTTAACAAAACAAAGTGAGGGTTTTTTTCCTGATGTATCTTTCTGAAGATTTTCTAGTTAGAACACTAAATCGCCAAATAATAATAATAATAAAAACATAAACAGCTGACAAGAGATATTAGAGCTAGACACAAAACAACCAAAAATCAATCACATTTTTACGATTTTAAGGAAAGGGGATGTTCACTTAAATTGTGTAAGATTTTCTTGATCATCAGGTGGTAATGCCAACACTCAAGACGTATATTTATAAACCCACCTGAATCCTTTGCCGATCAAAAATATGCTAAAACATGTGTAATCATTAAACTGGACATTTATAAACATTTAATCCTATCCTTTATGTGACCGCTTTTCGCAGAAGAAGACATACATCATTTTATATCAAAATATAAGGCCAAAAAAGCCCATACTTATTTCTGTACACGTCAACATAAATGTAGTCTTACTTGAGATGTTCTAAACAGTGTGGGTTTTTGGGCTTCCAAAGCGCTCCAGGTAACCAATTCTTCGACCGGGAAAACATCCTGCGAGACCCAGAATCTTTGTCAGAATAAAACCAGGCATCTTTCTCCTCCGTCACACTCTGAACACCAGCCGACATTGTAGCTACTGTCAGCCATTATTGTTTGTCATGTGGGGCTGACGCATTAAAACTGATTTTTGATTGGACGAGACAAGGTCTAATTACGTATTCAAAATACACTCTGACCTCTCGACACGCCGACCTTGAGCATGTTGTTACGCTGTATCCCATTGGCTAAATCTGATGATATCAGAAGTTTTCAATTTATAAATAATTTTTCCAAAAATGTGTGTGGTTAAAAAATAAAAAATAAAAACCAAGCCTTAAAACAACACCTGATAATTGAAAATACCATTACTTAGAAGTTAGAATATAGTGAAATTGAATATTTTGTTTTGTTTAATGCAGGCTTTTGACAATACAGTATAACATCTATGATGGGAAATTACATAAAATCTGCAATAGATAGCAACAAGAAAAGTACTGATTATATCCTCATCTTAGCCAAAAACTGAAGTGAAATTTTGAGCAACAAAATCGTTGAAATAGTTAGATGTGGTATTATAACGATTTTTTTCATTCCAGGAGAACC
This sequence comes from Architeuthis dux, assembly GCA_006491835.1. Lineage (NCBI taxonomy): Eukaryota > Metazoa > Mollusca > Cephalopoda > Oegopsida > Architeuthidae > Architeuthis > Architeuthis dux. Next base: position 12,693,700 of record VCCN01000986.1, read on the forward strand.
ATCAATGAATCATTTTTTCATTCATTCCAGTAGAATCATTAATGAATCTGTAGGTAGTAAGGTAACTTGTCACAGGGAAGGAAGCATTACATACTAAATAGGTAGATAAGTTAGTAATTATAAACAAGCACCTTAATGTATAGATTACTATAATTCAGAGTTATGCATTTTAAATGAAATTTGTGACTCAAACAGAAAAGGCAGATTTTGGAGTCTGATTTGAGGTTATCAAGTTGTGGACTCAGTTGTGGACAATATTTGTGTACTTGATATAATGTGGTATGGCACTCCTTCTGGTTTTGTAGTATCAGGCTAAGTAGTGGAATTGGTTGCTGGACAGGGGTGAAGGAAGTTGAATGCATTTAGTGACACTGAGTTTGTGAAGAAATAAAGAAATGAGAATACAAACCAAGTAGTAGCAATAACAATAACAAAAGATTTGGGTACACATACATAGAATAGTGGGGTTCAACGATTTAAGACAAAAAGTTATTCCCCTTGAATAAACGGACATACACGAAAATAATCCCTTACATAAAAATTGTTTTCAATCACGCATGACAAGGTTAGAAAACAGCAAAAAAGGAGAAAGATTAAAGTGTGTATCAAATAAAAAAAACTTCATATAGCTAATCGCAAATAAATTTCCTTTTATTTAAGACTATTTCAAAGACAAAACTAAGTAAATTCCTGGAGTAAACATAATTTTAATAGTTTATTTTAATAAAACATTGTAGCTAGTAAATATAACTAGCAACAGACTGTTCAAACAAAAACTTCAGCTATCCATATAATATTTTTTTAAATAATACAGTGTTTATTTTATTTTAATTTAATTTTAAAAAAGTTTTGTTTTTGAAATAGTCTTAAATAAAAGGAAATTTATTTGAGATGAGCTATATGAATTTTTTTACTTGATACGCACTTTAATCTTTCTCTTTTCTAACCTTGTCTTGCGCGATCGAAAACAATGTTTACATAGGGATTATTTTTGTGTATGTCCGTGTATTCAAGGGGAATAACTTTTTGTGTTAAATGGTGTTGTTTTGTATTCATGTTGATGTTGAGTTATGTGGTGTATTGAATATTTGAATTGCAGCATATGTGTTTAGAGTTTCGTGAGTAGTGTCAATATGTGCATGAGTAGTGAGGGTATGAATGTTGTGAGGAAATCTGTTAACCTCAGTGACCATCATCACTGCTGAAAATGCTGTATTTAAGGGTTAAAGGATACTCAGACAGTCTCCAGACAGTGCTAGAAAATGGTCTTCAGCAATGTTTTGATTGGGTGGAAAATATTTATGATGTTTTTCTGCCTAATTTGATTGGCTACCTGAACTTGCTGTTTCAATCTTTTCTGTGTGTAAAAACTACTTTTGTCATTTTACTTCTGGTGTTCAAGGAGTGAAGATGTTCACTACAGATATCTATTTCATAAAAGGAAATGTAGTGTGTGTATGTGGGTTTGCACGTGAGAGTGCATATAAATATATGCATATTAATAAACACGTAAACATATATAAGAGAGAGAATGAAGGAGAGAATTAAGGATCATCACACAACCGTAGAGTCAAATTTGTTTTTATCAAATTTTAACAAACCAAGGGAGAAATTAGTATGAATGAGGGTTGTTTTTAGCCATCTTTATTATTATTATTATTGGATGAAGTAATTGTAACACATTATTTTAATTAAATTTGACTAGTTTTTACCTTCATCTTAATTTCAGTTGTTTTTATATACAACTTTCAATTCAGGCTGTTGTTTCTACAGCAACAAATAATAGAAACAATGGCCCAAATTGAAAGTTGTATATAAAAACAACTGAAATTAAGATGAAGGTAAAAACTAGTCAAATTTAATTAAAATAAAGATTGTTTCTATGTTTTCTTTCTGATTTTAAAGAATGTCAGAGTTATACAACCATTACACATGTACACTATCAATGCTCTTCATTTTCAGATTTTATAAAGTTCAAATTTCAAAGGAAAAAACAGCTAAGTTAAAATTAAATTAATTATAAAATTTAATATCAAAATATATGACCAGAAGGTCAGTTTCAGTCACAAGGATTTCCTTAAATGTACTATTACTAAGGTTCATTTTTAAGACATTTTTTT
>VCCN01000986.1:12696309-12707476 GCA_006491835.1 Architeuthis dux
TAAAGAATGGTGTACCATATTTAGAAATTCCATTAATTAGATTTGAACAAATAAACAAAAGCATTCTTTAATATTTGCTTTTTATTAAATAATACTACCAAAATAACTACAATATATCACAAAGTATACCAAATTTCAGTATTTAAAAACAAAATATTTACATATCAATGACCTAACCCTTTGAACCCTTAGCCCCTGTGTCTGCAGATACCCCGTACCTGAGCTCCTGAGTGGAAGAACTCAAAGTTTTCTTTTAAAGGTTCATTCATTAACTACTGAAATGATTTTGTCTAATTCATTTCATTTTTACAATTGGTATCACCAAGCCGGCTATCCGTCGTCTCACCCGCAGAGGTGGTGTGAAACGTATCTCTGGCCTCATCTACGAAGAGACCCGTGGTGTCCTCAAGGTTTTCCTTGAGAATGTCATCCGTGATGCCGTCACCTACACCGAGCACGCCAAGAGGAAGACTGTCACCGCCATGGATGTAGTCTATGCCCTCAAGAGACAAGGCAGAACCTTGTACGGTTTCGGAGGTTAAACCTATCGACTTCCATTACCTTTGCCAGCGTAAGTCAAATATATTTCTTAGTTCTTCTCTGTCCTCAAATGGACTCATGGTGTGATAAAATACTGCTCTGCCTGAAATATCGTGCTTACAGGTTCAAAGGGAAATTCTGTTTTTATTCATAGTTTTCTAGATAAGTGGGTGATAATATAGGTAAAAATGTTGGGGTTCACTACCCACCCGCCTTATATCACAAACCATGCTATAATGAACTGCGTCATATCAGGGGACGCCTGTACTGTTTCAGAAATTACTGAGGGAGTCAAGTTTTTCATAAAAATTCTGAAACTTATAAACAACTGTGTTTACGTCATCCCCTGTAAATGTGGAAAAATCTACACTGGAGAAACAGGCCGCCCCCTCAAAGTCAGACTTGAGGAACACAGAAAAGACATAAACATGGGCAAGATAGAAAGATCTGGAATGGCTGACCATATCTGGAGAGAGAAAGGTGACCGTTTCCCTCTCAGGGAGGAAATCCAGATTATTAACAGAGAACGCTGTTGGAAGCAAAGAAAAATCAAAGAGGCAGCATATCAACATGTCGACTGAATGCATTAGTCGGACAAGTGCAGAGTTCAACCTGATGTGGCTTCCGCTGCTCAACAAGCCCAAACCCAAGGACAAAGAAACACCTGAATCCTACGTTATAAGGATTATCTCCTTTGAAATTAAAAAACTTCTATTTACCCCATCACATTCAGATATTACACCTGAGGAAGGCCGAAGATTGGATCAGCCAAAATGTTGTGTTAACAACAACACAAACGACAAGAAGAAGTTTAATCGTCCAAAGAGCTATTTGAATGTTAATGACCCTTCTGAAAACTATAGAAAACAAAAGCACTTTTGTTAACTTACATCCTACTTTGGAGAAACAAATGACTTATTGAATAAGTAATACATTATATATATCATTATCTGTAGTAAAATTTTCAGGAGCATAGCTGGAGATTTGGAGGCTCCTTGAGCCCCTTCAACATTTAGTGCGGTGGCTCTTAACCTGGGGGTCCACAAAGGTATTACTGGGGGTCCGTGGGCCTTCCAAAAGCCTGTGGTCCGTGAGCTTGTTGAGTAGGCAGACCTTTCAAAAGCCTTGTGTCCATATGAAAATTCATTTAAATAAACGGGATCCTTGGTAATGAAAGGGTTGGAAACAATTGATTTAGTGAGATTTGATGAAAAAGGAAAGTTTGCAATAAATAGACACTCACTATCACTTAATTGGTGAAAAATAGCCCCAGGGGCTCACTCATTGGATTATGGATTAGCTCAATGCATATCTGAGTTGAAGGCATGATCAGATCGGGTTACATGAACAATGGAAAGTTTATCGTGAAAATTTATGTGTTATTAGTAAGAGAAAAAACTGAAGAAAAATCTGATATACACATTCTTTGAGTAAACTCTATAGAACCGGAGATATTTTTGAAAATTGACAGTGTGAAAAGTTGTTTACTTTAATGTTGTCTAATATTAGTGCCTTTGTTGCTTGTTGTTCATTTGTTCCTTTCTGTTTTTTAGCTGTGTTTAGTTTGAGAGCGTTTGGTTCATAACCGTATTAGCTGTGTTTAGAAAAGTAGCAGAGAGAGAACAAAGACACATGTGCTCAGGGCTATTGCCTGTGAAAAAGAGAACCTTCCCCGTTTTCACTTCTGGCTCGCGCTTTTTGGACTGGAAACAGAATAAGGGTTCATGGGCAAACCTTCCAAAAGCATGTGGCTGGGACCTTGCTTCGGCGTGTTTATTTATTTATTATTAAGCATAAAGGCCTGGTTTCCACCCAACAATTTGGGAGAGGTATGCTCGTGCAGTATTCTGATCTAGGAGCATTACCTTTTTTTCTTTCTTTTCCATCCTAATCAAACAGCTTAGAGTGTACTCAATTATCTAATGAAGAGTTTTCCACACTCTTCACTCATACCGGGAATCAAATCCGGGACCTTCTGCATGTTAGGCCGACATGCTAACCATTACACTATCCGAGCAGACATAAACATTATTACATACATATATAGACATTAATACATACATATATAAACATTACATTTGCCTGTAAACAAAACATAATCGTATTAATTTGCATTAGAAATTTTTAGGCAAATAGCACTTTGATTTACCTTTTTTAAAACAAAGTACTTGAAATTCTGTAGGAATATCTTACTTCAGAATTTAAAAAAAATGGAAAGTTGACTAAAATATTGCACTTCTTGGCAACTTTGATTTTATTAATTATAATTTAGGTTTTATGATAGCTAAATTAAAAAAATCAGGGGGAGCAAGTTGGGAAAATAGCAGATGGCTGAAAAAAAACAAACAAGATTTATTTCCCTTAAATTATGCTAGGCTAGCTCCGTTTTTTTTTTAATTGCTCTATCACGACTTTTACTGCTTCATATCTACAAGACCACCAGGGTTGGATTCAGCCATTGGGCCAAATACCAGTGGGCTGGTCAATCAGTGTGCCAGTGCTGTCTAGTAGGCTTGTTGTTCTCAAACTGTGTGCTGCGTCACAATAGTGTATTGCATGCATACATTTTTAAAATAATTTTTTTCAAATACGGAAACATGTATTTCCATCCTTGAATGTGTCCTGTACCTGTTTTGTGTATGCCTCACTCCCACCACAGAGTTGTCAGTCTAGTGGTTTTGTCACTATATTTGATTTTGTTTGATCTCAATCTTTTTAGCGGCAGATGAAAGGACAAAGGGGTTATGAGTACTTATATCAGTAGGCTAATATAAAAGTTCATTGACTACGGTGATGTATTTTGTCTACTTCATTTCATTTTTACAGTTGGTGTGTCTCATAGTCAAATATATCTCATAGTGGGCCATCATTTCAAATTATTTAAGAAATTTAAATATTATAAAATTATAAAAATATATACAATTTGAAACATTAGTGAGACCAAAGTTTTATCAGTGCCTAGAGCCCCCAAACAGGCTCTGGCCATCATACAATAAAGTTTCAATAGTTCTGTGCAACTGACAGGGCCAATTTTGCCATTGATGGACTGAGTGCAAAACATTTCTTTGGGCCCTTCTATTTTTGTTTTCAGTTATCATTTTTAACAAAACTCCAAATAAAAGTGAAATATTCATAGAATTATTATGTATAAGTCTTCTATGGACCAATATAATCTATCTCTAAATCGTCACGAGTTGTCTTGTAGGTATCTGTATATGTAATTCTATGTCAGAATTTATCAACTGTATAATCAAATTAATGATGTCCTTGTCTCCAGGCCCTGAAGGTGAGAGCCAAAATAAGTTTCAGCGTGGAGAAAACATTTTATGTACTTTTTGTGCACTTTTTATGCATGCCAGATCTGCTAGGCAAGTGAATTCTAAGGAAGTTTCATAGGAAAAATATATTTATTATGTATTTGTATGTGCTTAGAATGAATACAATGTTCATTTCTTACAAAAACTTTCAATTTTTAATAAAAATTAATCTTTGTGAGTGTATGTGTGGGGGGAGATTTACAATGTAAGTATAATGCTTAACTGGATCCTTACTTTGTGTGTCTGTTAGGTTAGCCAAAGCGAATCATTAACTTTTTGTCTAACCATATGAAGTAGACATCTGAAAATCAATATGTTTGTATGGTATTTTATTTTTTTTTAAAAACATTAAATTTCTATCTACATCTGGCATGCATAAAATCATTACATTATATAATTGCTTTCTGGCAGGCATAAAAAGTATAACCGTTGTAACATTTGTAGAGGATAATAGTTAGATTTTACAAGCATTACATTTTTGTAACAAAGTGTGTAGGAATTTTTAAAAAACACCTAATGTTAAAGAAAAGAAACAAAAATGAGGATTTTGTTAACAATGAAGGGGAAAGGTGGGCCTTGTATAAACAAGAGATGATATACCGAAAGGAGGTGATGAAATCAAGGATTTCTGATAAATAACAGATGCCCAAAAATTGGTTAGAGAAGGTTATTCACTATGCCTTCACATACGCCACTCTGCCAAAAAGGGGAGGGGAGGGATTGCTTTTACCTGAAATATCATCTTGTATGGAATTGGCTGGCAGAAATCTCCAAAATCATTGACAAATTCTAATAAAATCCATTTGAGGCACAATGAGCATCTAAGGCAGGCAAACCTGGCAGGGAGAAAGAATTTTTCTCTGAACCCACCTGTAGCCAGAAGAAAAAACAATTTACCACGTTATACCGGACAAAAATATATAATAACCCTGCAAAATAATAAAAGAGAAGAAGAGAAAGAAAATCAAACGGGAACATGTATGTTGAGTTTAATTTTTCTTAATTTTATAAATCTCCCTCCATTAATTATATATTTGAGATATAGTAAATACGAACAGAAGTTCAGTAAGGAGTGGTTACAAGACAAATGTTCCTAGGTTGGAAAATGGTAAATTTCTGGTATAATATCAAAGTACATTGTAAATTTTGTAAGTCTGAAATTGAATCTAAGTACCAAAATTTGAAGAAGTATGCACAATCTAAGAAACATCATTGCAGTTAGCAATTTCCCATACTTCTTCTCAGCATATTCCCCAAAACTGAGTTTCTCATTGCAGAAATGAACAAATGGTTTTCTAATTCTTCTGTTCAGCAATAAAATTACACCTATTTATATCAAGCCCTTAATGATAGTGCAACTCCACTATAAATCCCCATGAATTGGGAAACTAGATGGTTATCTATTCAACCACAAGAATGGTTTGTCATAATTTTGTATTGTCATACCAATGCAGATTAAAGATTTTGAAGTAATCAAGATTTATGAAATAAATTTGGAAAATGTTGATGTCGCAAAATATAGAAAAAAAACTACTGAAATGTAATAAATGTTTTATTGTTCTTGTGACTCCTGGTTTTTACTTAAATGTTATTACTTCAGACTTTTTTTCAATTTGGTGAACTGCAATTGAAAAAAAATAATAAAAGAGCATAGTAATCTAACAGGTTAAGGGCCTGTGCAAGGGTTTTATGCACCCTAGGCGAGACTTGAATTTTGTACAAAGGGTTCCATTCACCCCAGGCGAAACTTGAAATCTTCACCCCTGTTTGTGGTCTAACAACAATTTTTTTCAGTTAGGAGTAGACCCTTTTGACCTTTGCTCCATAGGCGACCACCTAGGTTCGCCTAATGGATGGGCCGACCCTGAATTAGTTGTGATATGAATAAGAATGAATTTTAATTAATGTTTGCTAATTTGCCATCATTGTCAATTTGTTAATCTTTTTTCTTTCTCTGCTCGATTGTCTTTCTTCTTGTTTTGCCTGAATTTTCTTCACTGCAAAAAATTGTGGGGGGAGGGGCATACGCCTATGGTAAGGGATATAAAATGAAAGTTATTAAAGGCAGTGACATAGCTAGAGATTTAAGGGCCCGGGTGGAGGGCTTGGCTCCTTGAGGGGCCCCCTCCAACATTTAGTGAGATTTGTTATTGTATAATGTTAGTAGAAATGCAGTAGATGAACTATTCATAAAGCTTTTTTCACTGAATGTTGATTGGTTGAATTTTTAGTTTGCCGAATGTTTATTTTCCCGAATGTTCAGTTACCCGAAAAACAAAGGGAGACAACTGGAGTAACTGAATAGTCCTTTCTTTGATACTGTATCATTAACAAAAACATTGGTTGATTTTCTTTTTCTAAAATGGGGGTTGTAGATTTAGTATTTATGAAAATAAACATAATCCAAAAAGCTGAGCGACCTTCTGAACCAAGAGACACTTTCCAAACCAATTTCCACGAAATAATTTAGGGGAGGCAACTCTTCACTGATTGTATTTCCAATATTTTAATATTGGATGGACTGGAGCAGCCTCCCCTAAATTAGATTGTTCTTATTCTTGTTACACAATATCTATGGCCTTTGCTGTGGTGTAATAAACATCATAATTATTTTTAAAATCACTTACATCTGTTGATAATGTTATATAACCTTATTAACACTCATACTAACTAATAAAGATTACTACTACCACTCTCATATCACTAACAGTGGAGAGTGAATTATGTCCCTTTGCTGTGATGTCACTTCCTAAGACCATGATCAGTAATAAAACTGCCTTTGTTCTAACCACATGCTTGTTTCTGGTTCTCTTACTTCATTTATCTTAATCCAATCATATCTTAATTAATCATCATCCATCAACATACTAAATGGTGTTAGAAGTCTGACAAAACCCATAATCCACAAGAATACAGCATTATTTCTTTTTAAAAATATGGAGTTTCTACCATCTCTGAAAGTGTTGAACTTCAACCATGAAAATTTGGCTGACACGTGGCAAAAATGGAAAGTCAAATTTAATCTGTTTCTACAAGCAACAGAATCTGATGGCAAACTAGGTAAACAACTTCAATCCTCTTAACATGCATAGGACCAAAAGGCTGTGATATTTTTCAACATTTACTTTCGATAATAATGACGATAAAACAGATCTACAAAGAGTGATCGAGAAATTTGACGCATATTGCCAATCTAGAAAAACCTAACATTTCTCAAACAAATTATTTACTTACAAACAAGCAGATAATCAAAAATTTGATGATGACGTCACTGAACTCCGCCACAGGACATCCCAATGTGAATTCGGAGATATTTCCAATAGTCTTATAAAAGACATTTTGATATGTGGCATCTCAGATTTAAGATTGAGAGAACGACTTTTAAGAGAGCCCAAATTAAATATAAGTAAAGCCATTCAAGCAGGACAAGCAATCGAGGAAACACCAATCAGGAATCTTGGCTGCCTCAGCAGAAACTCAAAACTGCAGCAACATTTCTGTCGTAAATACACACTTCGGAAGGTATCAATTCATAAGATTACCATATGGAATACATAGCGCCAGCGAAGAGTTCCAAATTGAAGTAGCACAAATAATTGAAGGAATCGAAGGAACAAAAAACTCCCAACATGACATTATAATATCATCTAATACTCTAGAAGAGCATATAGAGAGATTGAAACACATATTTGACCGACTACGAAAACACAGTCTAAAATTAAACAAATCACTTATCTGAGTCACCTCATCACTAGTGAAGAATTAAGACCTGATCCATCCCAAATTGAAGCTATCATCAGCATGCTGCTACCTAAATGCAAACAAGATTTGCAAAGATTTTTAGACATGACAAATTATCTATGCAAATTTCTTCCAAATTACTCAGAAGTAACAACACCATTACGTCAACTTCTTCAGAATGATATCGTCTGGTCATTTGATAAGCCTCCAATTGAAGCAATTACAAAACTGTTGTGTATTAACCTAATTTGTAGAATTGAATCGTCCATCCCAGTGGGTTATAAGCAGTAGCTCGCTTGGGGCTGGGCGTCAGTTAGCCTAGCCGGAATTCCCCTGTGTGTACTTAATGTAAATAAAATACTTTATTGAACACAAGTTGTCAATATCTTCATTTGACAGGTTATGTCAACCAGAATATAACAAAAACTCAAAGAGATGATTACTAACTATCCTATTCTACAGTTTTATGACCCAAATTTACCAACAAAAATAACAACAGATGTAAACACGGAATCGGTGCTAACCTCGAACAAAATCACAACGGCAAATGGCTACCAGTTTCATTTTCTTCAGGTGCAACTACTTCTACTGAACAGAACTAATGTCCTCTAGAAAGTGAAGCTCTAAGCATAGTTTTTGGTTGCAAAAAATTCCTATCGTAAAATCTCTTCCAAGAATACAAAGATTCTTGTTAGACTAGCAACTATATGATTTTGAACTGAATTACATACTAGGTCGCACAAAAGCTTGAAGAACACATTTACAAAATTCGGCATTCCTCAAATTGTTGTTAGTGACAACGGACCCGAATTCAAATCACATTGATTTTAAAATATTCTGCGAACCATGGGACTTCAAACACTTTAAATCAAGTCAAAATTATCCTCAATCGAATGTTTGAACGAAACATACAAACAATAAAGAAAACAATAAAAAATAATAATGATCTGAATTTGGCACTTTTAGTTCTACGAACAACGCCACTAAAGAATGGAGCACCATCTCCTAATAAACAACTAATGAACAGAAATGTGCGCACAAACCTCCCAAACATAAATCATCACAAACAGAAAAATCTCACTCATCACGTGAACTACCTATATCCAAACCAAATGATAGTGTGCGAATAAAATTCAACAATAATTGGAAAAGAAAGGTAAAATAGTTAAAAAAATTACCAGAACCTCGTTCATACTTGGCAACCACAGAGGAAGGAAAATATATATGGCGAAACCGCCATCACCTCCTCAAAATAAATGAACACATTCAAATAACCCCAGATATCGATTACCAAACGTTGCAGGTCGATATCAACAAGTACAACCAACGAGTCCAGAAACACGGAACATCCCCAACAGAACACACAGCAGACAAAAAATACCCCGCCCCCACCTCAAGTTACCGAGAATAATAACTTTAGTAAATATCGCAAAAGAAATTATCCCCCTTACACCATTCAAAAAAATAAAAATAAACAAAATTCTCAACTCAAATAAAAAACACTTATTCCCTCCCTTATCTTCCCTGCGAAAGAACAAACTTATCAAAAAGGAGGATGTTATATAATCTTAGTAGCACGGATACCTGGCGTTGCCCATGAACAACATAACCTCAAAATATACAACACAGTAAAAAATATCTTTCTTAAATTATCTTATCCAAAACAACAAATGGAAAAACTATTAAATCTTTACTTCCAATATGTGCTGTTTACTGAGTGTCCTAAAATGATGGTCTTACTGAAGTAGTGATCAAAGAAATAAACCCCCAAATCAGATGAAGTAAAATAGTAGTCAAAAATCAATAATAATGAATAAAAGGGTGTACCCCCCACCCAGAAACTAATTGAAAAATGATTGTCAAGTTTATATATATAAAAATGACCAGAAATAGCAGAGTCATGTGTAGTTAAGCCTCCCCTTGCCAAACATTGGCTTCACTATGAATTGAAATACATAGAATCTTTTGTCATTAAAAATAGAAAACTGTTATAAGGAAGTTTCCCTTCACTATGAAATGAATTACATTGAATGTTTGTCAATGAAAAAAGAGGAGGGTTACAAGCCTGCCTTCACTATGTTTTAGCTAGAATTGTTGTCATAGATAAAACAGAAGTGAGGAGGGAGAAACCTAAACCACCATTGACTCATAGCGTGTTCGTATTACTGCAGCTATCAGTGTTATTGGCAAAAAAGTGAAATCCGACCAAAAACATGAACACTTGTTTAAGAAATGATTTTGAATGGGTGCCATTCGTATGAAGAAAGACGAAAAATCTGGTATAAAAATAAAAGTTTCTGATATTCAGAACCAAAGATAAACTAGAGAGAATGATGCCAAATGACCTTAAAGGTTAGCCTATGTGGGAAGTCGATATTTATTGATTCTCCATGTCAAATATAATGTCAATTGGTTTTGTACTTTTACCGAAGAGGCACAGACAAACAAACAAACAAACAGATGGCTCAAATACTAGTATAGATTAACACTCATACTAACTAGTAAAGATTACTACTACCAATCTCATATCACTAACAGTGGAGAGTGAATTACGTCCCTTTGCTGTGAGGTCACTTCCTAAGACCATGATCAGTAATAAACCCATCTTCATTCTAACCACACTTACTTCATTCATCTTAATCCAATCATATCTTAATTAATTATCGTCCATTGACATACTAAAGATAGCACTATATACTCCGGTAATCTATTCCAAAGTCCCACCACTCTATTGCTAAAAAAGATTTTTCTGATACTCAATCTACTTCTATTTGCTTCTACCGTATATGAGTGGCCACTCAGTCCTTTGTCCTCCTTTCTAGTAAAGATCACATTAGGGTCTACTAATTCTAAACAATGTAAAATCTTAAACATTTCTATTAAGTCTCCCTGATCCCTCCTATTTTCTAATGATGTTAACCCTAACACTTTTAGCCTATCCTCATAACTCATACTTTGTAATTCCAGTACTAACTTAGTGCTGGTCTCTGAACCTTTTCTAAAAGATTTTTATCTCTCTCGGTAACCAGGCCTGTGCACAGTACTTGAAGTGTGGACAGACATAAGTCTTATAAAGTATAAGGAACGAGTCTTTGTCTATATATGAAAAGGTATGCTTAATCAGTCCTAGCACCCTGTTTGCCTTAGCAGCAGCACTGGCAATATATTTGGACTATGATACCAAGATCCTTTTCATCATTTACAATATTTAGTATATTTCCGTTCATACAGCTTTCGTAACATGGATTTCTATTTCCTACATGTAACACTTTACATTTATCTTCATTAAAAGCTAATGACAGGCGACAAGATATTGTATCCGGTAGATCATTAATAAGTATTAAAAATAGTACTAGTCCTTACATAGCTCCAGTCAGATTTAGAACCATTCACACAGACGGTCTGTTTCCTACCCCTTCTAGCCAACAAGTTAATTTGCCACCTAGGTCATATCTTTGCAGTTTGTAAATCAGTCTACACTGAGGAACTGAGTCAAAGGCTTTTTTGAAATTTAAGTGTAACTCATCAAAAGGCACACCCTCATCATACAATTTTGACCACTCTTCGAG
>VCCN01000986.1:12710755-12737416 GCA_006491835.1 Architeuthis dux
GGAGTTTAATGATAGCAAGAATATTTCCATTTTGTGTGGAGCTCTGGATTTCTATTCTGTATATTTCTTGGTACATAATGGTTGAATATCATTTTAAAAAGATTTTAACATTATTATATATATATATAACACAATATTTATAGAATAGAATGATATTGTAAGGAATATTTTATACATGGAGTAATACACAGAATATATATATATATGTAATGCCCGTGATTAGCGGATAAATAGTAGACAGAAACAACTACAAATACTCATATATATATTCATGACACTAAACAAAATAATTCTTGAAAAGCTTTTTTCGTCTGACACATATCAAAGGAGAATGTCAGAATGTAATCCAGATTTGAAAAAATATCATTTAGGAGATTTGAAATCACGTTACAACATTGTCTTAAATCCTGATGTCTTGGATTGTTGTTCTAAAACATGCTCAAAAGTCAGTTAAATAGTTTTAGCGAAAAAACAAATTCTTTCTCTCTGCACAATACCAGCTTTTAGGTTTTAATGCAGATCGACAAAAGCCAGTATTGTGCAGAGAGAAAGAATTTGTTTCAAATCTCCTAAACAATATTTTTTTAAAAATCTGGATTACATCTGACATTCTCCTTTAATAAGTGTCAGACGAAATAAGCTTCTCAGGAATTATTTTGTCTAGTGTCATGAATAGATATATGTTGTAAATATATATGAGTATTTGTAGTTGTTTCTGTCTACTATGATTCCGATAATCACGGGCATTTTAAAATTCTGTATCACCAAAACACTTTTCATATATATATTATCACATTATTCTTTCCTGGTGTAAGCAGTAAGATTTAATAAGGAGTTTAATCTAAGCAAGAATATTTCCATTCTGTGCGGAGTAAAATCAGAGTAATCTCCCTTGGATGCTCTCAAATCTTGCGATGGACGTGATTTCATGGGTCAGTAAGGAAAACATTGCACTCATCATAATAGAGCCTCCACTATGGCTGTATTAATTAGTTTACCCGTGCTGTCAAAAATAATGGCATATATGGAATATATGAGCACACATACAGATTTGCATTGCAATGAGTTTGGAGAATAGTGATGACCCAAAGTGCATCAGAGAAATTCCTTGGGTCTTCAATGTCTCTGCCATGGGTAGTCCTCAGTTGGTATAGCTGTTTGAGGACCTTATTTTAGTAGGTAGACAGGACCCTTTCCACTTTATCCATTCTACATATGTCTGGGCACTCAACAAAGTCTTTCTTTTTAAGTTGCTTTCCCCTGTCTTCTTGAGAGGGGTGGGCTGACCTTTCCAAAGATTTTGAGATGTTTCTTGAGTGAGGGGAAGGGGGATTGAGTCTGGTTGGGGGAGGGGGGACTGTGTTTTCCTTTAGCCATTTTATTGTCTTCATAATTCTTTTGTCATCCTCATTTGGTTTCTGTGCATCTTGATAGAGGTCACTGTGTCTTCGATGGTCATTTTAGTTTCGTTGGTAGTCTGTACATTGGGTCGTTGTGTAGGTTGCTGCTGCTCCTTGGTGGGTCCTTTGGTTTGGGGGGATTTCTTTCTGCGAGGTGACAGCGTCTCAAGCTCAGTGTAACCTGTCCTTTTCTGCTGAGACTCCATCTCTCTCGCTTTCGTTGGGGGTTCAGGAGACACAGGGTTGTTGTAGGGGGTGGGTGTTTTTCTTCCCTTTATTTGAGAGGAATGACAAGGAGATGGAGGGTTGGAAGGGGCAGGTGTTTTTCTCCTTTTCGTTGGAGAGGAAATACTAGGTGATGGTTGGGTGCTGGAGGGAGGTTTTGAAGTGGGCTACCTCTTGAGTGGAATTTGCTGAGACATGCTAAGGTGTTGGGGTTTGGTACCTTTTTCCCCCTTATCACCACCTGGCTCCACCCATCCACATCTGTGTTTGAGGAAGTTGGAGCTTCTTGCTGCTGCTGTGTTTTTTCCTGCTGTTCCTTCTGGTTTTTTCCTTTATTTGCTGGGTTCTGGGGGCACGTAGCAATCATGTGTCCCAGCAATCAGGTTGTCAGCCGCTAACCACCAGCTGCAGTATTCAGATAATTACGTCTGGTATGCCCTGGAATGCTCTTCTGTTTACAGAGACAAAAACATTGTAGTCTCCGTAATGCACTGAACTGCGACCAACGACAGGTATAATTTCCTCCACATTGCCGAACTGTACGAAGTCTGGGGGATGTCTGCTGGGATGCCACATATTGTAATTTTTGTTTTCCATCATCCCATGTAGATCGTTTGGAGCCTCAAAATGTTAGTCCTGAATTCTGTGCCACCCATTTTTCAGCACAGTCTTCACTTTCCAATAGTATACCCCATGTTGCGAAAGTTCTCCTCAAGAGGTGTGAAAATTCCACCCAGTTCGCCATTAGGGCCCCTTCAATGGTTTCCCTGGTAGAGTTAACCAGTTTTTTTGTCTTAATATCTGACACCACCGGGGAAATTGTTCTTGGTGCTATTTTCGCGAAGATCTCTGTTTCCGAGATATAGTCTTCAGATATTTGGGCCATCCTTTGGTAGTATTATAATAGGAGTCGCCAGTTATTAGATTTTAAGGGAATAAAGTTGGTATCTAAATGTGAGATAGATATAAATGTGAGAGGGGAGATAGAGTAAGAAGGAATTACTATAATTAGCAGCACCCATAATTATGATGATGATTTAAATCCTAGTCAGTAGTATAGTGGTAGTAATTGGTAGTAGCTGTTCCCATTGTAAAAGAAGAGGAGGAAGGAGGAAGCCATCCTGACATGGGGAAAAACCCCATGACAGCCAAGTGGGAAAAACCCCTTTGTTTCCATCTTGGAAATCATGTGATGTGAAGGAGGTCTCCAATTGGCTGAAATGGTATGTGATGTCAGATATCATTGGAAGAAGACACAAATTACCATTACTGTGATTTTGAATGAACCGCCCAGAATAGAGGCATTGGGCAGCCATTTTGAATATAATAATTTAAACATGTGTGGACACAATAAGAAAAAGTCCGGTCAAACAAAGACAAATGCAGAAATACTAATGAACATGACATTTAATAATACATTGCTATAAACAAAAAGGTACATACTTTAAATGACATAAAAAGCTAAACGTATAAAAGAAGTTTAAACAACAGTCGTACAAATTAAGAAAAAGTTAAGTATAGATTGTTATTTTGTCACTTTTAGTTGTTACAACAGAAATAGTCTTGTCTTGATACTAGTGATTATATCTGAATCAAAATATAGGGTGATTAGCACCAGCAGTATATTGCAACCAAGACAAGAGATCCATGCAGGTAAAAAGGATAAGAGCTAAGCTGACATAGAAGGAGGGGTTCTATCAGAATGGATTTTAAGGCTATTAGCCGCAAAGTGAGTTAGAAATAATAGAGAGTTCTTGAGTCATGTTATCTTCTGGGCCTATATTTGAGGCAATTTCATTCTTGTTTGGGTGAATGAAATGAAGAAGGTGTAGACAAAGAGAGAGTTACTAGTTCAAATTAAGGAAATGAGCAAAGAGATTTACAAGCCTGATAGATGACATGGGTTGTGCCACTGGTTGTAAAGACCAGGGCCAAATAAGTGAAGAGTCAGGGTTGCATGTTGCTTTATAGAGAGTTGCTCACAGAACTGACGTTATGAGAAAAAAGGAGCTATATTTACTTTCGTATTTTCAGTGTATCCAGGCTGGCTTCATCAGTGATAAAACCAGCCTGATATTCAAATCCCTATTTACGTATAATTTATTAGGAAATGATAAAGTGGCTGCTACAGTAGTATTCCACTGACACGGTTGGGCTTCTTACCACCCATTGTGGTGTTGTGTCGGTGGAATCTTTTTGAGGAGGACCCTCTTTTTGTATGGGGGTTTCTGTGGTAGAAATCACTTTTTCAGTATTTGTTTTTATCTGAAAGGGGATATATTTTTTCATGTAAATTCTTTTTTGCTGGATTGTTTTTTCAGGGGGTGGTGTTAGTTTTTCTTTTAAATTTTGGGTTTGTTTTTCCTGGGTGGGGGGGATTATTTTTTCTGTACACTTTTTCGGGGAGGACCTATCTTTTCAGGAGGGCATTCAAAAATGCTGCCTGACTTCCCAGTCGGCTCTTCCGTCCCTTCTATGTTTTGCATAGACTTTGTCTTTCTTTTTTCTACAACAGCCGTTCCATCACTGTCTGCTGACTTGGAACCTCTCAAACTTGATATTGGCATGCCAGTTGTTAGTTGCAAGCCATGCCATTGTTTTGTGGACGGTGAGGGGCACTCATGACAAGCTTTCTTGCTTGTACACAATAACGAAAATGTTTCTTTTTAAATTAAACAAAAAAAACAAACTTACAATGAACAGAAAAATTTTAAAATGTTGACTTTGTCAAATATTTATAAAAAAAGGTCCAAACGTCCAGAAGGAAGCCAACCTCATGAATGAGAAATTTCCAATTACATATACTGAACATAGCACACACATGCAACTATGCTGGGTACATGCAGATTGCTCCCAACCAATGAAAGAAATCTGCCACCAACACTCAAGTTGCCTCATCTCTTAGAGAACCTGAGTTCAAACCCAGAGTTGAGTAGTGAATATACTATAAGAGTGCTCAATATGCTGGGTACATGCAGATTGCCTCAAACCAATGAAAGAAACCAGCCACCAACTCTCAAGTAGCCTCATTCTTTAGAGAACCTGAGTTCAAACCCAGAGTTGAGTAGTGAATATACTATAAGAGTGCTCAATATTTGGGAATAGAGCTTAGTTAGTTGTGTATTTATTTGCACTTAATTAAAACTTTATCGCAACACATTGCTTCACACTTAATAGCGAATTTCAGGACAATGTTATACTCATATGTTTCTGTATAATTTATCTTATTGTTTTTGATGGTTGTTTCACTAAGAATACAATTATTGACTGATTGTAAAATTTAAACTCTAATAATCACAAATAAGCAATAAGCACAAAAAGATACTTAGATTGAATTTTGAAAGCACAAAAAACAGTTTTCATTTTTTCAGAAGAACGTCTCTTAGTATTTTCGAAAGTTTGTTAGTTTAAAAAAAAGAAAAAAACTATAAACAACCTAAATTTTTATCGAATAAATAGTTTTTAATTTTTTCGGAAGAAAGTATCTTAGTAACTTCAAAAGTTTGTTAGTTTAAAAAAACAAAAAAAACCTATAAAATTATTTTTATCGAATGTAAGTAACTTCGAACATTTCAGAGACAGCGACACCAGTTCAGCCAAATATTTTCTACTTTCAATCTCTATTTTCAATATCAACACGCAGACTTTGTTTAACTTGGTAACTAACGCTGCTGATGTTTCAGTGACGTCACCGGTGTCAAGGAAAAAGCATCCTTTTAGATTTGCAAAGATTTAGGGTGCTCGATAGGAACATGATCCAAAATCTTTTGTTGGTCGGGGAAGGTCATAATTGCTAATTTCTCCTCCAGGCAAAGAATACATTTTTTTAAGTGTTTCTGTAAGTTGTGGCAGTTTCTCTTATTTTCCATGTTATTTTAAGGTCCCATATGTATTTCAATAGTTTTGTGCTGTTTTCAGATTTTTGTTAGTGAATGGTAACTTGTGTTTCCATGATCCTTCTGTTGCTCCTATGCATATTTTTTCTGTGTTTTTTCCTTAGATTTGACAGTGGTTTGATATTGGATTGGGATCAGTTTCCTTTTAGTGGGCATTTTGCTTTTATTCTGCATTTACAGGTGATTGCTTGTGGTGTTTGTGTGGTATTGGTTATTTTTTGCTGTGTTTTTCTATTATTTGTGACATGTTTTCCGTGCAGCTGTAGTTAACTTTCAATGTGTTTCTGTTAAATATCTTGTGTAGTTTGCTTAATTGTGGGTAGTGTTTATCTTTCAGTTTAAGAAATATTTTTTCATATATTTGTTACAACACTTTTGTTGTATGGTGGGTTGTACCAAATATTTATTTTTCTGCAATTTTTCTTTTCTTCATTTGGGATAAATGTTAATTTTGTAGAGAATCCACTATTTTTTAGTGCTCTCTCATATTCTTCTTTTGCTTTGTTGAAGATTGTTTGGTTGGATGAATTGTCTGATAATCTACAGCTGATATATTGGGGGATTTATTTGATGATGGGGTGGGTGGTTTGAAGACATATGTATGTAGAGTGGTATG
Organism: Architeuthis dux; assembly: GCA_006491835.1. Classification (NCBI taxonomy): domain Eukaryota; kingdom Metazoa; phylum Mollusca; class Cephalopoda; order Oegopsida; family Architeuthidae; genus Architeuthis; species Architeuthis dux. The sequence goes on from VCCN01000986.1 coordinate 12,716,893, forward strand.
TTTTCTAAATGGTTGGTAAGAAATGTACCTCTTTTAATTGTTTTAATGTCTATTTTGAATTTTGAATCCTATTTATTTGAAGATTTTTATCTCTTTTACTTTATCGGTTTTTGTCTGTTACATTTTCTTAATATTATAACTCAATCGTGTACAGACCTGTGTCTTTTTTGTTTATTTTATTGGCCTAAGATTGTTAATATATACAATACCTGTCATAAGCATTTGAACAAACAGACATTTTGCTTCTAATCGCTTGGTTTTGAGAGTTAAAAACAGGAACATTAAGCAGGAACATTAAGCAGGAACATTAAGCAGGAACATATTGCAATCAACATAACAAGACATGCATGTAGTCATGTTTTGTGGTTCTGAATGCCAAATTTTTTCAAAAACTTTTTAATTTTAAGAATTAAATTGTTAAATGAAAAGTAAGCAAGTTTTCTTTTTCTATCCTTCTAAAATCTTGTTCAGAATCAATCAAGGAGATTGAAAAAGTGAAATCACGTTGCTATATGGAAGAGTTGCCAAACTAGTAAGTTAATTTGGATCCACCCCTGCTCAAAATCCATAATGGTCCCTGCAATCTTAGGCAATAAAAACAGATTGTGTGCTTGTTCAAATACTTATGAGCAGTTGTAACAAACTCATACATATTTTGCACTCACACATACGGACAGTGAGTGGAATCTACTTGACTCAATTTCATTTGGAACAATCCAGATTGTTGTTCTCGTCTTTCAGATAGCCAGCTTTCAGGACATGAGAAATCTGTACTTGCCTAGAACATAATATGTTTTGCAGACAGGAAGTCTAGCAAAATCATGTTCCTTGTCACACCTCATTTCCATCTTGGAACTTTTGACAATACCCACTTCACCATCCAATATTTTTGACCAGCCACACACCACCACTCACCTCTTACTATAAGAAGACCCAGCTATCTTAATCTTTATTCAGTCCATATTTGTTTGCCTAAACGAATCTATGGCTGTTCCGACTTTCCAACTTTCGACTACATATGTACGCATTCATACACATTCATACATACACACACACTCTCTTTTCTAACATCTTCAACAAACTACAGACACTTTTACTAAGTAGTACACAAACTCTATAAATACTTATTTCTTCTCATCAGCTGAGAACTACTTTTTGTTATATTCTCTTGTAATAAATATCTACTTATTATCATTGCAGCATATTTTGTATTTCTTTCACATTGAATTTTCTTTAACATGTGCAAACAGCTTTCCTTGCACATACATGTAATTTCATTTCCTTTTACTACTGCAGAACAGGTAGAGAAAGAAAGACCTGTCTTATGCGCATCTGTCTTTCTCTAGTCTCATCAGCACGCTAGCTTTGCTTATGGGCAGTCAGACCCTTAAAGCTAATATAGGCATTACTACAGCTACTACTATGGCCTCACTGTTAGAGATTACTATGCCGCTACTCCCTTATCAGTTGTTATTGTTTTTACCATAACTTTTAACGGAGTCAGATATATAATTAATTATAGGAGTTAGTTTACTATTAAGACTTACTTTCATCTTAATTAGCTCCTCATTAACACAGTACCCTATAGAAAATAATGCGCAAAGTATTTGAACAAACTGTTTTTATTTATTTTTATTGATACTTTTACAAAAATATAGTAGAGAAATATGACACAAGGTCAAAATTGTGTGTAAGCAAGGTGCTGGTCTTCTCTATCCTAACTTTAACTGAGCTAGTCACATTCACTAACCCAACCATTCTTAATTGTTTCTTTCACCACAACACTGCATTTATTACGAAATCACTTTCACTACACAATCACTAAAAACACTCTTAACATTTTTACTGATCTGTATTTACAATTTCATGGGGAGGAGTAAGAAAATGATTTTTATGTACAGTTTAAAAAAGATCCCAAATGATTCAATGATATGAAAGTATTGTGCAAGTAACTAGGCAAGAAACAGTTTGTATTTTTTTCCCACATCAGTTTTCGCCCAGTAAACTTGCTATTCTGTCATGTTAGATTATTGGGGGAACTTATACTAATATCTGTTTTGAAATAAAATTCAAAACAGGGTGAAAATTGACGTGGAAAAAAATGTAAAAGTATCAATGAAAATAAATAAAAACAGTTTGTTTGTTCAAATACTTATGCGCATTACTTTTTATAGGGTACTGCTCATAAGTATTTGAACAAGCACAAAATCTGTTTTTATTTCATGAGATTGCTGGGGCCATTATGGATTTTGAGCAGGGGGGGGATCAAAATTAACTTACTAGTTTGGCAACTCTTCCATATAACAATGTGAGCGCACTTTTTTAATCTCCTTGATCAATTCTGAACAAGATTTTAAAAGGAGAGAAACAAAAAACTTGCTTTTTTTCATTTAACAATTTAATTCAATTACAAGAGCATTTTCAAGAAATTTAGCATTCAGAAATACAAAACATGACTAAATGCATGCCTTGTTATGTTGATTGTAAAAATGTGGTTCTTCTTGTGTAATGTTCCTGCTATTAACTCTCAAACCCAAGTGATTAGAAGTAAAATGGCTGTTTGGTCAAATACTTATGACAAGTACTGTATATACCCACCAGTTTGCACGTTTCTGCTCTGTCGTAACTTCTCATTGTTAGGTCAGAATATTCTTGTTCATATTTTTTTACCCATGATGTTTTGTTGTCAAGTAATATAGATTTTCTGCAGTGTTTTATTATTCTTAACTGATCATTGTTGCAATGTGCGTATTCCTTCACTAGAGATTTCTTTGTCTAATATATTTTCTGTGATTGGTAAGTAAGGTAAGTCTTTGATGTCTAGTTGGATGAATTTGCATTTTCTTTTTAATTTTTACTATTTTTTCATTGGTTCAATTCTAAATTGTTCCTTAATTTGGAGTTGATTTCTTCGAGAATTGTTTTGCTAATTTTACCTATTTTGTTTTTTGTAGGCTTTATCAGTCTACAGGCTGGTTTTGTTTTGCTTTTTTAAATATTGTCTATTTTGAAATCCGTCTAGTTTGTTTTGAAATGTTATATTTTTGATTATGTCCATTAAGTCTCTTTCAATGCTATCTAATTCATCATGTTGTGGCAGGCATTTTTTTGTTTTAAATCCATAGTGTTGTTCTTTTTCATTTTCATTATTCAAGAAAAGTCTGCCTTCCACCTCATTCTTTTTATGAAGCTATTTTTTCTATCATTTTTAACTTGTAGGATTGCATTGGTGGGATGGGAATGTTTTTCAGAGAGCAATTGAAATTTATCTTTTCCATGTTTGGCATAAATGAAGCAAGAAAATAAACAAAAAATATATGTACGCTAGCATTCCAAGGGGTGATCAATTAAAAAATTGGAAAAAGGGGAATAAATTACTCCTCTCGTTTTTTGTTGGGCTCACTAAAAAAGGTCTGAATTTTAAAAATACAAGTGGGCACAAACTAGTGACCAATTTAGCATAAATTTACATTGCATATTGAAACCCCACTAAAAACCTATTTAGGTGGGAATGTAAAAAAACAACATTTTCTCTAATAATTGAGGGGATTGTGTGTTCAAAATTTCAAATTTCTAATATGAACGGTTAGGGCTGGGCGAAGTCTGGATACATAGATACCTATAAATGTCAGAACACATGAATAACCTAAACTCAGCAATAACCCAGTGTTATGGGTAGCAGTGATTAATTAGTATGCTAGATGTGACGTTATAGAGGTGTAGTTAAAGTTAGGTTGATGTGTCAAGTATTCTTTCTCAGGGTCACCAATTATAGGAAAGGTGTTGGATCAGTGGTTTTTCAGTGGTCCCCTATATTATATCAGCGTAATCCTGAATGGCCAATTCTTGTATTCATGTCCTTGTTCTCTCTGGTCACATACAGTACAAATAACTTCTGATTACTTGAATCATAACACAGTTCACTATCTATCGCTCATGGACAACTTCATTCTCACTCCTGTTTACAATGGCTTGACCTCTGCTCCACGCTTTGTATTTCAGGTGCTGGTATAGATATCCGAAATGTGTCACACAGAAAGTCTAGCAGTAATACCTCTCGTTTGTTTTCTAATTCCACATCCACTATTCTTGGACGAATTTGGTTGGTATGCCTTTTGTGTGGGTAGTCTCCTACTTTTATTATAATGGTCACCTTTCCGTGCCTTTTATATATTTCTTCAGACCTTTTTTAGTCATCACAGCCCAACTTTTTTTTCAAACTTTTTAATTGATCACCCCCAACACAGAATATATGGGTGGCAGTGATTTATAATTTATAATATAAATTCACAAATTTTCTAGACAAAGAAAAGTTACCACTCCTAGGGTTTAGAATTATGTTAAACTTTACTAAGTGATGGAGACTTAATTTCTTTTGAGGATTAATTTTTTTCTGTTCTGCTTTTACAGTAGGTTTGTTTAAGACTCTTATTTCTGCATTTGTAATAAATACAATTTTTGAAAGGACAATATTTGACATAATGTCACTCACCACACTGCCAACATGGTTTTGGAAGTTTGGAATTTATTGACACTTTTTTAATCACCACAACACTGGTTTATTGCTGGGTTTAGGCTATTTGTGTGATCTGATATTTATATGTATCTATGTATTTGGACCTCGCCCAACCAATGAGTAGGGAAAATGTTTTTGTTTTTAAAAATTCTCCCCTAAATAGGTTTTTAGAGGGGGGTTCAATATGCAATGTAAGTTTATGCTAAATTGGTCACTAGTTTGTGCTCGCTTGTTGGCGAGAGATTCCTTGATCACCGTTTTTATTCCAACTTTTTAATTGATCACCCCCAACACAGCATATATGGGTGGCGGTGATTCATAATTTCCCTTGGAATGCTAGTTTTCATTATTTCTTAACTCTTAAATTCATGGACTGTTGATAACTGCTCATGATTGACAGTGGAACTCTTCAGTGAATAGCATAAAAGTTATAAAACTCTTTTGTGAATTGAAAAAAGATTTGTTAAATTATCAAAGGGAAGTAACTTTAATCAGAAGTTATTTTCATTGATATTGAAATTCAGATTTTTTATATGAATTTAAATGTTAAACTGTATTTTCTACTGACTGGTTACCACAGCAGTTAGTGGTATAACTAGAGATTATGGGGACATGGGGGCTTGGCTCCTTGAGGGTCTCCGTCCAATATTTAGTGAGATTTGATGAAAAAGTTAAATGTGCAATAAATAGACATGCACTATCACTTAATTGGTGAAAAACAACCCCAAAGGCTGAATTATTATTTTCCAATTCATGTATGTACAAATGTATCTTTGTTATTTTATAATGTCAGTAGAAATGCAGTAGGTGAACTACTATTTATAAAGCTGTTTGGGGCGTTTCCAAATAGCCCCCTCCCTCAGCCACACCACTGATATCAGTGCCGTGATTTAAGTTTATTAATCTTTGGCATTTATCGGTACTGACTGTAGATAGACCAAAGGCTCTTGTTCAATCTTAGACAGTATTCTTGTTCGAATATGTGCCTCCTTGGTTGATTTATGTCCTAATACAAAGATTAGATATCTTAAATAATTTTCTGTCAGTTCCTTTAGTCTAAATCTTTCACTTTCTCTATTGACTAGACTTGTGTAACTGAGTCATCCTTCAAATTTTTTTGTAAGCTGCAGGCACTGATATGGAATGGAGATGACATTTCCCCAAAGATATTGGTTAAAGATGTATCTCCCATACTTAAGTCATTAGGTTTGTTAGATAGTATTTTTCATGTACTGTTACACAAAATTTTCTTAGCAGGAGTCATACTTTTTGGTCTTCTGGCCAGTGCTTGCACTCTTTTTTAAATATCTCATCATAATTTAAATGGTTCTTCGGACGATTAAACTCCTTCTTGTTATTTGTGTTGTAAACACAACGTTTTGGCTGATCCATTCTTCGGCCTTGTTCAGGTATAAAATCCGAGTGTGATGGGTTAAACAGAAGTTATGTTTAAAGAGGATAACCCTTATAGCACATGACCCGGGTGTTTCTGTGTCTTTGTCTTGTCGGGTTTAGGTTTGTTGAGAAGTGGAAGCCACATCAGGTTGAAATTCGCACTTTTCTGGCTAATGCATTTAGTCAACACATGTCCTCATAATATTTATACCACACTTCGAAGAATTGTTATGAGCCCAAACTTATATGGTATAAGATCTGTACCCAGCATGACCTTGGGAATTCTGAACACTGTCATATTAACACCTCAGAATGCACAATGGTTTTGCTTTTTCCAGTAGTGGCATAAATAACGAGATTTTGGAGGCTTCCAACTCTTGAGCCTCCTACATAAAATTGCTCATGAGCGAAGCAGGATTTCTCAAGATACAGTCCAGCAACTGTAAATGTTTGCCCTTGGGATTTATTGATGGACACAGCAAAACATAGGCGGCCTCGAAACTGAAGTCTCCTAAATCGAAAGGGCACATCTGTTAGTAGAATTATGCATGGCCGGATTAGCCTATACGCAAACTACGCCATGGCATAGGGCCAAAGACATTGAGGGGGCCCACAAATAGCAATATAGAACTTTATCACTATTTCATTGGGAAAGAGATCTATCATTAAAAAACAATTACTTAATACATTTAGCACGTGAAAAAAAATATTATTTTATAGGTAATATACCCCTTTTTGAGTTTTAATTTTTTTTTACATTGTCTAATTATCAACTTTTGAAATTTAAAAAATATTTTTTCTCTTTCTATTACATTTAAAAAATTGTTTACATTACTTAAACAATTTCTTATTTATTCAAAATTAGAAATTTGAATTTATTAAATAGTAAGTCTTCATTTTCTGTTCAGATCTCATATAATTTTAATATAGTGGGCCCCAAAATTATGGGTGGATAGGGCCCATTGCGGTCTTAATCCGGCCCTGGAATTATAGTATAATTGTAACTAGCCTCAGTTACATATAGCATAAGCTTCTTAAACATCGGCCTTGTGGCAATGCATAGCTGCAGCTGATCCAAATTACAAAGCAGCATTATTGGAGAATCTTCTTTTAGCTCCAGTCTGTATGTCAGTAGACCTGAGGTTCCAAAGATTTTTTAAAATTCTGCCGGGTAATGAACTGCTTCTTCCTGATCCACAACAGTGTCTATTGATTTGTAGGTATGACTATTTCCTGGAAGTTCCTGCAACAGCTGCCAGTTGATGCTATTGACTGTAACATTTTTGGGTGCAAGTATAGCTCTCTTGCACAGCCATCTGTGTGTTAGGTAATGATGTCACAGGTTGGGGAGCACCATTGATATCCATCCGTCTGCTGTCTCTGATAGGAGCTGAGTCCATGGTGCCATTACTGTCTGAATGAACATATGTTTGGCAAACTGACCAGATAGCAGATCTCCAAAAAGATGGACCATCAGGTTTGCAGACAATTTGAAGATTTTAACATTGGTCTAAAACGATGAAGATTTGAGGCAAGCACGGATTTCATCAGCTTTTGTTAATTTTTAAATCACTGGCAGGGTCTGATGAAAGTCACCTGAAAACACCATTGCTACTCCACCCATTTGAGTGCTATTGTCACACAAATCCTGCCTGGGCCCTCAAGAGCTCTTTTGTTTGCCGTTGTGCATTCATCCCAAACAATCATCTGGGATGAACTTGTTCGGTTCTCCAACTCTTGGAAATGTTGCATAGAGGTGACACATCCATCTGTTCTCAATTTCATGCTGTCCAACCAAGGTTTGAAAGCCTTTATCTTCTGTAAGAGGGATAGCCATCTTAGCCACCTGTTTGATTTTCCTAGACAAATGGTCTTGGAAACCATTTGTTACATTTGTTGTCTTTCATACAATTCCTGTTGAGGACACCACAGTTGAAGAGCTCTTTGTGCCTGCCAGGGTCTGGGAGCCCTGCTAATATGGTGGAATCAATTTGACTGGAGTGAATCTTATTTGGTAATAACCAGATCAAGATGGTATACATGTGACATCTGACCAGTCCCAATATTTGGCACTTTATAAGCAAATCCATCATCTTCCTCAGTTTTAAGTGGAAAACCCTGGCTATGAGATCTTATCTGTGAATGCGTGTTTGGCCTGGAATGAGCTCTTGAATTTCTTCCCATTTGGAGCTGCAGGTGAAAGTAATGAAAAGGTCTGGGTGGCCAAAACAGTGAGCATTTGTCATCGCATCCGGTGTTTGTTTGTGCATGTATCAAGGGCTACCAGTAAAACTTGAAGGAAGAATGCAAAGCTGACCAAGATCTCCTCTAGTCACATCATTATTGATTACATCTGGTAAATGTATATAAGAATCTGCCCTCAGCTCTATTTGGTGAGTTCTTTCTAATGTAGCACAATCTTTCAGACTGCATCTTAGCAAACATGTCCAGACATTTCTATTATGAGCCTGTCACCAACATAGTACAGGGCTCTTCAGTGGGGAGGGGCTGAAGTGATCTAATCTTGTGATAGATTTGTCCTTGTACTTTAAAAGTTGGTATAAATCCTGCTTCTCTGATGATGTGGGCTCCAAATGAAATCATTTGGAAAACAGAGTTGGGCAAAGTAGGATGACTTAACCATCAAAAATGGATTGCATCATAAGGACTGATTTGACCGATCACTGCTAAAGAAGCTAATATTTTTTTACTTTCATATGAAGCTGGCACAGCAATGACTGTTTGAGTTTTAGTAAAAAACGATTATTTTATTTTACTTTTTTTTTATTAAATCAATTATTGTAAACCATTTTTATCAATTCTTGCCTGGCTGTTGTGGGGTTTCATGGTGTCTATGTGCAGCCTGCCTGGCAGTAGTCTGTTCAAGATGAGCTTGTCATTCATTTGGCATCTCCAGTTGTCTATGTGCAGCCTGCCTGGCAGTAGTCTGTTCAAGATGAACCTGTCGTTCATCTGGCATCTCCAGTTGTCTATTTGTAGCCTGTCTGGTAGTAGTCTGTTCAAGATGAGCCTGTCATTCATCTGGCATCTCCAGTTGTCTTTTTGTAGCCTGTCTGACAGCATTCTGTTCAAGGCGAGCCTTACATTCACTGTTAGTCTCAAGTTTTCAACAAGCCGCATTTCTGGCATCATTAGCTTGCAGTCTTCATTGTCACTACTCATCTGTTTCTGCTACCCTCAGATCACGCTTGCGCTTGGCAGCAGAAGACAATGTATGTGTGGGACATCTTTTCTGTGGTTTTATTGGAAATATAATGTTTATATATATGTATGTTATGTTAAATCAATAAATGACGCAAGCACCCAGCAGCACACCCCCTCCATTTCCGGTCCCAGAAAGTGCGGACCGGAAGTAGGAACAGTGAAGGCTCAGTTCAGCTCAAGCATAGCTCTTATCAACATGTGTCTTTCGTTTTATCCTTCTTAACACGCTAAAACACGATTACGAATCAAACACATTCTAATCTTACACAGCTACCACAGAAAGAACAACAAAGGCACATAAACACAACAAGAACATTACAGGAAACATAATGTTTTACAATTTCAATAGAAAAACAAATGTAATCGGAACGTGTAAAAACCATCACGTGACAGAAAATCCAAATTATAGATCAGAGATTTCATTCCTCTATAAACAAGGGGGCACCCACTTTTTCATCCTCCATACACTCAGTGTTTAATTTGGGTAGCGGTAGATATGGACATGTAAACAAAGAGGATAATTAGGAAATGGAAAGAATCATTCAAAGGAGGAAAAATGTAAACAAATAGCCATAATAAATGAGGGGATGTGATTATCTGTTGTAAGCGATTAGGCATTGACGTTCTGGCTTGGGCGTTTAGGTGAAATCTGATTTGGCATAAGCCCATTTGGCATAGGACATTTTGGTGTTTGGAAAAGAATATTGATTGATTCATCATTATTCAGGAGAGAAACTTTAAAAAGCTTTAAAGCTATAAATGTAACTTTATTGAAAAATAAAAACATTAAATCTGTTTACAATTTTTTCAATTTTATGCTACTACCCTCATCTCAGAACTCAATAAATAAATACACTTCGTAACTGTAGCTCCTGCCCTGTGTTTTGTAAAAAGCTTTATTGACAAGTTGCACTTTCTTCTTACTCTTCTTTAATAGGTCATATATTTTTATGCAATTGATTGCACATGTTTTCAAGCGTTTTTGTCCAGTGGGGACTTAAGTATTGAGGTTCCCGAGAATAAAGTCATTTATTATTATCTTAATATTTTTGTTGCTTTTTAATTTTATCGCAACTTAACTTAGCAACAACAATATTAAGATGAGAGTAAATATAAAAATGAAAAAATTGTTAATAATAATTTACAATACTTCATCTACTAATAAATGAATGATATAAATCTATTAATCACAAAAAATGTAATGTGCTTTTATTTAAATCAGGGTTTCTCAAACTTTTTCCATTTATGGCCATTTTAATGAGACAAAAGTTTATGTGACCCTCACTCACTAAAAACAATAGGTACTACTGCTAAGACTATATATAATTAGTCTTTAGCTGGAATCTAATAGTAACTAAATATAGAAACAAATAACTACAAAAAAATGTCAAAATTTGCAATGTATTTTGTATTACAGTGTTTATGTATTATGTTTTACATAATATGAAGAGAAAAAAAAGATTTCCACTAATAATTTTTAAAAGAAGGCCTATTCGATAATAGATATGATAATTACAGAAAATTTTATTAATTTTCAATTATTATTTGAATTTCAGTAGATTTTTAAAATGAGGGTTTTATCGGGCGTTCAAATTTTGATATTTCCATAAGATTTTCTTACAAAATACCCTTCTCATAACAAAAGTCATTCAAAATTGAAAAATGAATTTTAAAATGTGTGGGTTATTTTTTAAATCTGGGTTAAGATTTGGTTTCGGTTTTAGCAAACCTGAGTATTTTTTTTTAATAGAAATGTATTACTTTTAAAAAAAATATAAATCAAATAAAATAAAACTTATTACTTATTTTATTAAAAATACCACTACCACACAACATACATTACATTTCATTTCTTGCTTTTAAAAAAAAACTTTATTGTGTATGTATTTTAACCTGCAAGTCAAAAAGTGTACCATATTTACACGTGTATAATTAGGTATGAACAAAATGGACAAGAATTTCTGCATGTAATCGACACGTGAGCAATTTTAAAATCTGGCGAAAATCAGCATATTATACGGTTTTAATAAAATTTGTGATACTTATTTATTAAAGGACGAATTTTTAAAAAAATAATTTTCCATTCTAAATTTCGGAGAAGAAGAATTTTTTTCATGTGATTCCTACCCCACCTTTTATTTGATAATTTATTCATTTTATATGATGCTTTTGTTGATTTTTACACATTTTTCAGAGATATCCCTCAAGAGACTAATTATGTTTACTTTTTTGAGAATAAGATCCAGGAACGGCTGGAACGGAACTCTTACTTTATGATTAAAAAACAGGAAAATTAAGTAAATTGAAAAACATGTGAAAAAGAAAAAAAAATTTTCACTCAATATTTAAAAAAAAAATATTTTTATCGATTTATTCCGATATCTTATAAATCTTTTAAATACATTTTTTTTATTCTTTGTATGTCTTGGTTTGACTGAAATTTATATAAAAATATTATAACAAGGATGAATAATTAAATATAGCGAAATGATGGAAAGATATTTACCGGCTGTATTTTTAATATATTTTATTGTTTTTTCTTTATGTAAATTGTCCACTATTTCAAATTAAGGGAGATGCAGACAACAACATGCCTTTTTTTGCACAACGCAACTGTCGTGCCTTTTAATCTTGTTTATTTTTTCCACTCAAATATATGTATACTGCATTATTTACCCTACAATTTTAAAAATCAAATGTCACTTACACACTTGTAATTTTTTTTCATTTTTGTTCATTTTGTTCCTACCTACATATAAGGCGAAAAATGTAATATAAAAAATCAGGGTCAAAATTGTGGGGGGGGGTGTAGCATTATACTCAAGTGTATATAAAATGATAACATTTTTGCTGTAAAATAACAGATATAGTGTAATTTTGTTCCATTAAAACTGTCCATACAGACAGATTTACAAATAAAATAACGTTCTTAACGCTATAATGCCTGTCGCCAAATGAGCAGATGCCAAAATAGGTTTAACACCTAAGCACTCATGCCAGAACGCCCACACCAAATAGTACCAAACCCAATAAATGAACAGTACTACATGTTAGAAACCATCAAACAAAACTGTCGCCAAAACTGTCAACATAGGTTTCTGCAGTTTTTAAGTTGGTCTGGATATGTATCTATGTATGTAAGTATGTATCACACATATAGGCCGCACCAATGGAGTTAGAGGTTTGAAAATTTAAAGATTTACTCCTTATTATGTCTAGAAAAAACTTTTATGGTTTTTTGAAAATCCCCTCCACCGCCTAAATAGGCTTTTGGTGGAAGGTTCAATTTGTAATCTAAGCTTATGCTAAATTGATCCCTTGGTTTGTGTCCGGCACCATTCATATTTGTTTTTTGAAAATTCAGACGTTCTTAGTGACCACTGCCCAACAAAATGCGAGAGAAGTAACTTATTCATTGATCACCCCTTTTCCCAATTTTTTAATTGATCACCCCCAACGCGGCATGCTGCCAAAAGACATTGGTCGCATGACGGTTTCTATTGAGACAGTGATCACCCCTTTTCCCAATTTTTTAATTGATCACCCCCAACACAGCACGTTGCCAAAAGACATTGGTCACATGACGGTTTCTATTGAGTCATTGATCACCTCGTTTCCCAATTCTTTAATTGATCACCCCCAACATGGCATGATGCCAAAAGACATTGGTCGTATGACAGTTTCTATTGAGTGACTAACCAAACCTGTTCCAGTAAGAATTGAAAAATATCTTTATAATCAGCCAACATATCTTACCAAACAGTGGGTGTCTGAAGGAATGAGGCTGACAAAAGAGCAATTCTCTCTTTTTAAAATTTGACTCCAACTCTGAATTCTTGAAATGCACCCACACAAGAGAAGAAGGGAGGACACTTCTCTCTTCTCTTGTTGTTTTTTAAACATCATCATTAAATTCAAGTTTTGGCCTTGAAGGCGAGAACTTTGCAAACTGTAATTCACAGCTGCAGATTCCTCATGAAAGGTTGCATGTATGGACCAATTGGAAACTGGTTAGATGCAGCTGTTGAGGGGGGGGTGAAGAAAGACACATAAGGACACACATACACAAACTTTCTCAAAGCAAACAATGGCACACAGTGAGAAAGATATTCATACATTCAAGATCAGATGTGAATCGGCAAACAGAGTCAATATGAACTGCATATGCAATGAATATCAGGAATATTACTGCAATGATACTTTTCAAAAATTAATCACAGCTACCCACAACACTGGTTTAAATACTGTTGCTGGGTTTAGGTTATTCATGTGTTCTGACATTTATATGTATCTATGTATCTATCTATGTATCCGCACTTTGACCAGCCCTAACTGTTCATAGTAGAAATTTGAAATGTTGTACACACACTCCCCTCAATGAATAGGGAAAATATTTTTTTGTTTTATTGAAAATTCCCTCCCAAAATAGGTTTTTAGTGTGGGGTTCAATTTACAATGTAAGTTTATACCAAATTGATCCCTTAGTTTGTGTCCAGCAGCATTCTCACTTATTTTTTGAAAATTTGGACTATTTAGTGATTACTGACCACCACCACTGTTCAATTTAGAAGGTAAAAAGAAGCATATATAGGTGGCGATGATTCATAATTTTCCTTGGAATGCTAGTCTGCTTTGTATTTGGCAAACTAGACAGAGCGAAAATGTGCAACAAAATCACCAACTGAAATCCTAAGGACTAAGTTTGCATAAGCTATTTTTTAGACATCATCAGTAAATTGAAAATTTGGCCTTGAAGGTGATGACCTTGCAAGGTGTAATGCACAGCAACAGATTCCTCACGAAAAGTTGCATACCCGCACACTCACACACGCACACACAAACCCATACAATATTTCTCAAATATATATTGGACTAGCATAGTACCCATCAAAAATGATGGAATTATTGGCAAAGTAGGACAACTTAACCATCAAAAATGGATCGCATCATAAGGACTGATTTGACTTATCACTGCTAAAGAAGCTAACTTTTTTTTACTTTCGTACTAAGCTGTGCCAATAACTGTTTGAGTTTTAGTAAAAAACGATTATCTTATTTTTTTATTTTTTTATTAAATCAAGTATTGTAAACCAGCGGCACGGCAGTGTTATTGTTTTGATTTTAGTAAAAAAAAACAATCAATTATTTTATTATTTAATTTTTATTTAGACAAAGTATTGTAAATCATTTTTATTAATTTTTAACTACTATTTACCTTCATCTTAACTTTTAGATATGTTTTTTAATTACAATTCAACTTGGTTTTAGTAAAAAATACTATTATTATTCATTCATTGTAAACCATTTTACAGATTGTGATTTTTTTAAAAACTATGAGGGTAAATAGCAGTCACAAATTAATAAAAAATGTTTTACAATACTTGATTTAATAAAAAAAATAAAATAAAATAATTTTTAAAACAATAAGGGAACAAAATTGGGTGAAAAGGGAATTTTTTTTATATGAGAAAAAAAATCAGTTTTATTCATGAAAAATAAGTTATCAGGCTTACGGCCAAGTCACAATGAAAGTAGCAGCTCCCACCAGATCACCGAAGTTAAACAGCGATGAGCCAGTTCAGTACTTAGATGAGTGACCACTTAAATAACAGTAGGTAAGCAACCTAAGGCATGTGTGCCAGACTAAGCAATATTAGTAAATAACTACTAAGACATCATCATCATCAGGCGTAGTATTGATGTAGACACGAACACACAAACACATAGCTGTTTGCTTTAGCATAACCGCTCGCACAAATACAAGCTTTGCTTTACCCCTTCCTCTCTTTCAAGCAACAAACAAAATAAACTGACATTGACTTTTATGTAATAAGATTACTTATTTGATTATGGGGATCGAATCCACATCCACCTAGGAAGCAGCCATATACGCAGCCTCTGCTCTACCACTGATTTAACGACAACTCTCATGGAAGGCAGGAGCTCTGAAATGCACATATTGCTCATCTCTTTATTTCACAATCGTTTTTGGGGGGCAGGAATATATATGTGTGGTTCTCTATGCTGACTGTATGAAATTCAGAGAACGGATAATTTTATATCCAACAGAATATGATAATTATAAAGACATTTTTTAATTGGGAACCTATATTTGCTTGGCATCGGTTCGACACAATTGCGAAACGAGCAGCCTAAATCGTGTAAATAAATAAAGAAACAAGCGTTGTGTGGGGATTCTACCTTGGAAGCAGCCTTATACGCAAGATCTGCTCTACCACTGAGCTAACAACAACTCTCATGGAAGGCAGCTGCTCTGAAATGCACATATAGCTCCTGCCTTTCATGAGAGTTGTCGTTAGCTCAGTGGTAGAGCAGAGTCTGCGTATAAGGCTGCTTCCAAGGTGGATGTGGGTTCGATCTGGCATGATGCTCGTTTCTTTATTTATTTACATTATTTTATTACTATGAATTAAATGTGATTTTTATTGTCCACATTTTGTAGCAAAAATAGCAAGTGTGAGGCAAAATGTGAGTGTGGCAGAATAGCTAAATTTGATCTGCTTAGTAACACATATTTGTAGCAATCGCGGTGTCACAAGGTTCACATAGTGTAATTTGATCCGCTTTGAAAAAGTATTTTGCCTGGCTGGCTAACGGACAACCATAAAGTCCATTAAGACATTTTTGCCAGGCTACAAAGTTACTTAGTTTAGATAAAAAACTTGAGTTTGGAATTTTAAGAGAGTGATAAGAAAAATCCAGGGAAAGAATATAGAGTAGTGATATTTGAAAGAAGTCATTTTTTCATAAAAAATACTTTGCAAGACCCAGAGAGCAAAAAAGTAACAAATTTTGTTTTGCTTCATTGAGAAATCATTTTTCCAAAACAAAAAGAATTGTAACCAAAATACTTCAAAGCCATATTCTTGTACGTTAATGCTGAATTTGACCCTTACTTTCTGCTATAGTAAATAGAACCCCACCAAATTTAAACATTTTTTTTTTCAAAGCTGACACTTTTACAAAGGTAACAAAAGTCTTATTGATTGAAAGCACAAAAAGTTTCTCCAGAAAAGATTTTTTGATATGGTATTCGTCTTTTTCTGCTTATACGAATCTTGACCAAAAATATTACTTATTTTATTACTATAAATTAAGTGTGTGTGTGACTTCTTTCCGGTAATTGTTTGGATGAGGTTCGCAAAGAAATTATGGTCGCAAAGAAAAAGGAGGTAACTAGTGTCATGATATACTGCCACGCAAAGGTTATTCTGGGGTCAAACACCTGAGCGGAAATGTAATTGACTTGGTCACCTTAAGAAATAGGTATATGCGTGGTTGTCCCAAAAACTGGATGTGGAAAGCGGAAATGACACCTGCGTGGGTGTTCGAGAAACCTATAAAGCAGACCCGAACACAGAGCAGACACGGACAGAAAACTTGAGACCCAAAAGCAGAGGACAGAGACCCAGCCAGGAGGCAGACCGCCTAGGGCTGGGAAGGCATAAGACCAAGTTCCCCTGTTGGGAACGGTCTCTCGGCACCCATCATCTCTCTCCCACTCTTCACTCTCCAGCCGACAAAGATGTATGCTATGAAATAAAAATGTGTCCAGATATTTTTACAAGCAAGTCTTCGAGTCTCCTTTCTATTCAAGTCCAGAACATTCACAGCACTATACAACACTAGTATAAGACTCTGTAACTGATAAATATCATTACGCAACAAATGAAAGCGGAAACATTGAAAATTTAAAAACCATATTTTATTAAATTTATTTACAAGGGTTAGTGTTTAGGGTTAGTGGTTAAGGTTGGGTTTTTTTTGTTTGTAATTTTCATATTTGTAACTCTAAAACGAATATACAATAGAAAGTAACATCATAAAATTATTGCTGTTAATTGCAACCCAACCCGGCATTGCCTGCAATAACGCATGTTCAAAAATAACGTCATTCTCGATCTAAAAATACCGTTTTTCGAAACCTTCCTACTAACCCTAACTGTAACCCCAAACCTACCTACTAACCGTAACCCTACCTAATAACTCTAACACTAAACCTACCTACTAACCCTAACCTTTAAAACTTTTAAAAATCATTAAATAAACAAATTATTTCAAAGATTTTTTAAAAATAACCAGCTAATGATATTTACAGCCATTCAAAAATTGCCACTTTTAGCCATTCAAAAATTGCCAGCTTCGAAATGGACGGGGGACTGATGCTTTATTGCAGGATTTCCCCCCAACCCTAAATTATATCCTTTGTAATTAGATTTAATTTCATTTGAAAACTGTTTTTAATGTTCCGTAATGATATTTTATCCTTTACAGCGTCTTATACTAGTTAGCTCCCTTCTCTTTGCGACCATAATTTCTTTGCGAACCTCATCCAAACAATTACCAACTAAGGTAGAGATACTGTAGATTTATTTTAACTTTCGGACGTAAATAACTTCGGAAAATATTTTTGTATCTCTCTCTCTATTTTCAAATGATAAAAATAATCTTCAAGAAAATATAAGGAGGTGGAATAAATAGAAAAATAATTCAAATATAAAAATAGAAATGCTCTATAAAGAAAAATAAGAGATGTGTGCACATTAAATTGAAAATAATATTTTTATGAAATTGACAAAAAGGAAAAAAAATGTTTTTAAAACGTATTTTATGCTTGTTTAAGAGGACTACATAAAAACAGGCAAAAGTTAAAAACAAGAAAACACTACTATAAATTATTTGAAAATGTTCAGATTGTTGCTTTATGATACAATACTTCATCGTCTAATGTTACCATGGTAGAGTCAGGCAACATGATTGTCATGACAACGAACGAGCACATGTTCAACTATTGATCGGGTCACGAGGTCATTTACTACCAGTGAATCATTCTGATTTTGCTACTGAAAAAAAGAAGTAATATCTATATCTATATATCTATCTATCTTCAAATAATAGTCATTTGTTTAATTGTAATAACTATAGCAATAAAGTCAGTTTAAGCTTTAATCCATTAAAGTTTAACAAATAAAGTAAAATAAATTGTGATTATTAAACGTATCAAACGAACTGTGATGTGTGAAAAGTAAAACATATATCCCAAGCATAAAACAGATTTCAAATGACTAGCAATTGTGTTATTGTATTCATTTTATTTGATAATAAGTATCAAGCAGGGGCGGACTTAAACTGTTTGCTAATGCTACATAATAGCTTTACAGGTCGCCATATTGTCATGGCGCGATGCGTTCTTTCTTTTTATTTCTTCTTCTTCTTCTTCCCCCCCCCCCCTCCTCTCACTCTGACAAAGCCCAAGTATTTTTGGTTAAGATTCGGTTTAGTGAACCTCGCCGTTTTCCTAGAAAAATAAATGTCTTTGTTAATCTTTTTGCTTTCAATCCATTTAGACGTTCGTATCTTCCGGAAATTTATCAGTTTTGGCTAAGATTCGGTTTTACTTTGTCCGTCTTTTTGACACCGATGTTCAATTCATAATTTAAATCTCTGCTAAACTGGACCATTTCTTTGTGTCCGCCTACGCAGATGTGGCCGTCTATTTTAGAAGTATGTTTACATGATAAATCGAACCCTCTCCCTCCTACTTTACACTGAAGCAAATATGGCTGCCTATTTTAGGTTAACATTTGGTAAATACCAAAATTCTAAAAAACATTTTTCGCCAGTAATTTTTTGTGCTTTCAATCCATAAGACCTTCGTTTCGTCCGGCAATTTATCAGTTTTGAGAAATCTTAACCCCCAACTTCCACTTTAAAACATTTTAATAACGGTGACACTAAAAGCTGCACGGGCCCGTGTGGGTCTACCTGGAAGTGTGCGTTCTTTTTATTTAATTCATAGTTATAAAATAATAAGTAATATATGCGACCCGTTTATACAAAATCGCTCTTATTTTTTCTATTCTTTTTAACACATTCAACAATTTATCATGAGTTCTGTGACTTTTTCCTAAAATCGTACTAATAGTTCTCAATTTGCTTTTAAAATGAAAAAATTCTCAAGCTTCATTACAAATTTGTAAAAAGATTTCTAAAATTATTTCAACTGTTTTATTAGGAAGGATTTTCTCAAGTTGCTCGAGTTTCATCGAATGTATGCAAATACAATGTATACGTTTTTCTCTTGGTAATGGTGATACTGATTGATCATTGCTTGGTCCGATTGGGTGGTACTAATCTTCACTTTGTTAGGTTAGGCTTTTTCATTTTCAACATTCAAAGAGATCTTGGGTACACTCCAGTGCAGGAGCCCTGTTTAAAATGGTGCAGGCCCGATGATGTTTAAAAAATAGATGGTTTAATAAATTGTTGTACAAGTACAAGTGGGTTTTTTTGCTCATCCTTAACTTTAAGTTGTCGTTGAGATACAACTTAATTCTTACCTTGGTGGAGCCGATCTTAACTTGGTCTCATTGGGTGGTACTAATATTTACTTTAATTCATACAAACAAATTTAAGAATTATGAGAAAATTAATATTGTCAGAAATGAATGCTTCAGAGTTGTTGGCTATCGCTTTTTGGCCAACTTTTGTAAAAGCTATTGCTGGCTGTATTCAGATATCGTTGTAGACTGCTAATTAGGGCAAGGCACAAACAACAACGGTTGAATCCGCCACGAATTGCCTCAATGCCTACAAATAGTATAGGTCAACACACAAGATTGCTAAAAATATGAATACCGGCCATAAAGTCACAGACCCGAAAGTCGCGGAACTAAAGTCAAGATGTAGGTGGCACGCTGCGCCACGTACGAAATGTAACCGGGCACAAAGTCATAGGACTTCAAGTCACAGACTGAAAAAGTTTTTTTTTAAATAAAATAAGTAATATTTTAATTTAATTTGTACTAATTAAGTAATATAATGTTGTTTTTTTGTAAATTTGAATGAATGAATAAAGGTTGTTTTGTGATTTATTTATTTCGTTTTGTTTTCCTTTGAAAGGAAAGCGAGATACTCCTTGTTCGATAAAGTTGAATTAAAAGGTTTAGTGTTTTTTAATAAAATAAGTAATAGTAAACGATGGGCTTTTTATTCAACTTTATCGAAAGAGTTTCCTTTCAAAGCAAAACAAAACGAAATAAATCATTTAAAACAAACGTCCTGTGACGTTATACCTGGTTACGTTTCTTAGGTCGCGCAGCGTGCCACCTACATTGTTACTTTAGTACCGCGACTTTTGAGCCTGTGACTTTATGGCCGGTAAGAAAATTTTAAAAGACAGAAAATAAAATACGTACTTCCTTTTAGGGCCGCTTTTTACGGATAATATTTTAACTTTAAAAAGTTTTAAGTGATTTCACATTACATTCTCATTATTAATTGTTTTGGCATTATTTCGTAAATCGTCACCCGTGAAAACCATAAGAAATCAACTACGGAAGGATGGATATGCCTAAATTTTCAAGG